>ML662438.1:7966856-8031829 GCA_007570785.1 Antilocapra americana
AAAAAAAAAAAAAAGATCTTTGGCAATGCCAAAGAATGCTGAAACTACCGCATAATTGCGCTCATGTCAACCTCTAGTAAAGTAATGCTCAAAATTCTTCAAGCCAGGCTTCAACAATACATGAGCCATAAACTTCCAGAAGTTCAAGCTGGTTTTAGAAAAGGCAGAGGAACCAGAGATCAAATCGAGAAGATCCGCTGGATCATTGAACAAGCAAGAGAGTTCCAGAAAAACATCTACTTCTGCTTTATGGACTATGCTAAAGCCTTTGACTGTGTGGATCACAATAAACTGTGGAAAATTCTTAAAGACATGGGAATACCAGACGATCTGACCTGCCTCTTGAGAAATCTGTATGCAGTTAAGGAAGCAATAGTTAGAACTGGACATGGAGCAACAGACTGGTTACAAACAGGAAAAGGAGTATGTCAAGGCTGTATATTGTCACCCTGCTTATTTAACTTATATGCAGAGTACATCATGAGAAATGCTGGGTTGGATGAAGCACAAGCTGTTATCAAGATTGCTGGGAGAAATATCAATAACCTCAGATATGCAGATGACACCACCCTTATTGCAGAAAGTGAAGAACTGAGCCTCTTGATGAAAATGAAAGAGGAGGGTGAAAAGTTGGCTTAGAGTGCAACATTCAGAAAACTAAGATCATGGCATCTGGTCCCATCACCTCATGGCAAATAGATGTGGAGATAGTGGAAACAGTGTCTGACTTTACTTTTTGAGGCTCCAAAATCACTGCAGATGATGCCTGCAACCATGAAATTAAAAGATGCTTACTGCGTGGAAGATAAGCTATGACCAGCCGAGACAGCATATTAATAAGCAGAGACATTACCTTGCCAACAAAAGTCTGTCTAGTCAAAACTATGGTTTTTCCAGTAGTCATGTATGGATGTGAGAGTTGGACTATAAAGAAAGCTGAGTGCCAAAGAATCGATGCCTTTGAACTATGGTGTTGGAGAAGACTCTTGAGAGTCTCGTGGACTGCAAGGAGATACAACCAGTCCATCCTAAAGGAGATCAGTCCTGGGTGTTCATTGGAAAGACTGATGTTGAAGCTGAAACTCCAGTACTTTGGCCACCTGATGCAAAGAACTGACTTATTGGAAAAGACCCTGACCCTGGGACAAATTGAAGGTGGGTGGAGAAAGGGGCGACAGAGGATTAAATGGTTGCATGGCATCACCAACTCAATGCACATGCATTTGAGTACACTCCGAGAGGTGGTGATGTTCAACGAGGCCTGGTGTGCTGCAGTCCATGGGGTCTCAAAGAGTTGGACATGACTGAGAGACTCAACTGAACTGAACTTCCCCACTTCTAATCACCATCCTTAGCAGAGTTTCAGCCCTGGTTGCTCAGCCCTTGAGGAACAAGGGTTAGAAGCCAAGAAGCGAAGTCAGTACCCAGAGTTGTGAGCCTTGATTTTACATTGTAATAAAATCACTCCCCTTGTTGTTCAGAGTTTTAAACTGAAAGATAAGAATTTCAAATAGTAAAGGCAAGAGGGTGGGCCTGAGACCCCTTTTATTGGAAGATAATCTGCTTGAAAAATATCATGATCCTTCGTTTCCACCTGATGTTGAGATAATATTGTCTGACCTTCACCAAAAATACCGTCTCTGTGACTAACATAAGAGAATCAGTAAGTCTTGAACCTCTGTCCTCTGACCACTCCAGTGTTCCTGTTGTTCCTTCACAGGTTAAGCCTGTGAGGGTGGAAATGAAAAAAGGAGGGAGGGCAGAAGAATAAGTCTCCATGATCTGCAGCAGTGACCTCTCAAGTTGAGAAGGTCCTTCATATTTGTTCCAAATTGAGACAAGGGAAGCATTGTTTATAATTTCACATTGACCAATGCATACCATGAGAAGACATCGTGACCCATCTTGGATGAGGTAGAAAGGGCTGAGAGCTAAGGCTGAGTCCTGGGAAGGAGTTCAGTTGAGAACTGTTTGTTGCCCAAGCACAGCAACGGGGGAATGCATGAGTCAGTCCCAAATGTGGGGTTCTTGGGAGTATATCACTTTAGCTTTGTGGTGTCTAATTTAATCTTAACAAGAAGCCCATAAATTAGACATTATTCTTATTCACATGTTGCCAATGAGGAAATTGAGGGACATAGATATTAATTAAGAACTGGTAGATGTGGTAATAGTGTTTTTTAAATGTTTTTTTAGGAGCCCTTGACATTCCTAAAAATTATTGAGGACCTGAAAGAGCCTTTGTTTTTGTGGGTCTTATCAATTAATATTTACCATACTAGTAATTGAAATGGACATTTGAAAATATTGTCATTTTCAGATAATATTAGTGAGCTGCTTTTATATTAAAGAAAACAGTTTTATGGGAAATAACTGCATTACCCAAACAAAAAATAATTAGGAAACACAGTGGTGTAGCTTTACAGTTTTGTAAATCTGTTTGTTATCTGACTTAATAGAGGACAGCTGGGTTCTCATATTTATTTCTGCATTTGATCTATTGTGATGTGTGGTTTTGTAGGAATATTAGGCCTCACACAAATATGTAGCTGGAAAAGGGTAGTTCCTTACTAAAGTTTGATTGGATGTGGAATCTGAAACCATTTCAGTGAACTTTTTTTTACTCTGAAATAAATGATGTCGCCAATATTCATATTATACTCTTGTGAAGGCCATCCCCTTTCATTGTTTCCTTCAAACATGTCACATTCAGTTCTAGTTCTAGGACTTGGTGCATCTTGTTATCCTCCTCTGTTAATATATCATGCCTTCTTCACATACCTCTTTCTAGTTATTACTAAATGTCTAATTCAGATTCCCTTATGAAACCCTCCTTTAACATTCTGGACTTCCCTGATTTAAACATCTGTTTTGATTTTCTGTAACTCTGTTATTGAAAGTTTACATGATAACTTCCATTCTTTCATATCCTATGCAGTATGGTAATAATATTGTTCACATTTTTTACAAGTGAGGAAACTGCAGCAGAGAAACAGTAAGTAATACTTCGAAACTTACCCAGAGTCATAAAACTAGTTAGGTATAAGTCCAGAAAAATTAGACTCTACAGTCTATCCTTTTAATCCATACTTTATTTTATTTTATTTTTTAAATTTTCTTTACTTTATTGTGTTGGTTTTGCCATACATTGACATGAATCCACCATGGGTTTACATATGCTCCCCCTCCAGAACCCCCCTCCCTCCTCCTTCCCGATTCCCTCCCCCTGGGTCATCTTGGTGCACCAGCCCCAAGCATCAATCCTGGGCTGGCGATTGATTTCACATATGATAATTAACATGTTTCAATGCCATTCTCCCATATAATCCCACCCTTGCCCTCTTCTACAGAGTCCATGAGTCTGTCCTATACATCTGCGTTCCTTTGGCTGTCTCGCATGCAGGGTTCTCGTTACCATCTTTCTAAATTCCATATATATGCGTTAGTATACTGTATTGTTGTTTTTCCTTCTGGCTTACTTCAAGGAAGAGGAAACGAATGCTCTTGGTTTAGAGATTGAATTGTTTTTAGTTTTCTACAAAATTTCTACAAAATTGTTTGTGTTTTCTACCTGATACTATGAGCTTTATAAAGCACTGATTATTCATTGAGACTATGTATCTAGACTAGCTGATTAACCATTAGTTGGTCTTCTTCAGGTATTTCAAATATTAAACCTGTTTTAAACTTACTCTGAATAGGATACTCTTCTCATGATAATCCATTAGAAAGAACTTGTCCTTTAAGTTTTAGCAACTAGCTGTGCCATCTTGTGTGTATATGTTGCTCAGTTTTACTCTGTAATTATAATCTTCCAGACTTCTATAGAACTTTGTCCCTTCTCCTCAGTACCTTTCCTTTGTCCCTTTGTCCCTATTCCAGCTTGTGATTACACATTTGTAGTGTTATAAATTGATTAGTATAGTTCTTCCAACAGTAGACTCTAGACTTCATGATAATAGTAATAGTTTCATTTGATGATCATCATTGTGGTCTCAACAAGAACATAGTGCCTGACAGTTATTGGATGTGCAATAAACATTTTTTGATTGAATAACATAATATGAATACAACTCTGTTTTTCTTTATGAAATCAGGAAATTATATTATTTCAGTGTATTAAAATATTTCATTTCTAAATGTGGTTTACTTTTATTTAATTTTTTTTTACCTTTTTTCTTCCAGTTTTATTGAGAGATAATTGATAGGGCTATTACTACAAACTATTTTTTTAAAAGTTTTCAGCATTAACTCTCATTTATGATCCACTTAATTTTCTCTTCTATTGCAAGTTTTTACAGCAAAACTTGTGCATGTGCTTTTCTAGATATAAAATTGATTGCATTTTTCATAATGAATGACCTACATATTTACATAGTCTACAATATGATGCTTTCGGAAAGAATAATTCACTTTTTAATATAATTCCAGGTTAGTAAATTTTATTACATACCTTCCTCACACTTGCCTGTGTTGACTATGAGAACTTTCACTCACAAATTCTTTTGCTTATTTTGTCACCACGTTCAGAATCTGATCAGTTTGCACCCTCCATACCACTCCTGTGTTTCTGGCCCACCTACTTGACTGGATTATTGCAACAACCTCCCAACTGTTCTCCCTACTTTATGTTCACTTATAGTCTGTTTTCTTCATGGCCACTGGAATAATCCTTTAATATCTAAATTAAATTGTGTTATGTTCATTTTCTAACATTTTTCCAGTGGTTTCCCACTCCTGAGAGGAAAAGCAAAAGACTCACAATGACCAAAATTTCCCTAATGATCCTATTCCTTGATTTCAGTGTAGAATTATCTTTTTTTATTCTTTCTCTGGCTTACTTCATTAGCCAATCCATCCTTCCTGATTTGTCTCCAACCTTGTTAAGCAATTACTCATCTCCATCTTCTTAACACTTGTAGTTCCAGATGCCTGGGACACTTTTTATTCAAATTTTTGCATGTCATCCTCCCTAATTTCCTTTGATTTTCTGCTCAAATAAAAACTTTTATTATTGGATCATCTCTGAGCATTCTATATAGAATGTTTTCCTTATCCTTCTGTATGCCCTTTATGTTACTTTGTTTATTTTTTCTTCATGTCTCTTATCACCATTTTACATATTATGTGCTCTTTTACTTGTTTGTTTCTGGCCTCACCTCATATAGGAAAAAAAGATGTTTCAGGGCATAGACTATTTATTTATTTTTAATGAAACATTCCACAGGCCTGGAACAGATCCTTAAACAAAGAAGGCATGAAGTATATATTAAATGAATAGAAGAAAGAAGAAATGAAGAATTGAGATTGAGATTCACCAATTCACTATAACATTTTTTTGTTTTATACTTTATTTTATTTTATTTTCGTCCTCAATGATGAAAAAATCTGTTTACTATCATTTCCTCTCCAATATTTCAGATGGTTTCATGTCACTAGAACTTGTTACAATGGACATTTTCTAAATAACTGAATTAATTATTATTAATTATCAATTCTCTCTTTGCCATCCAAAAGAGAATTACTCCTAGTGGTACAAGAACTTTTTTATATGAAAATATATATATACTAATGCATGATTGTAAGGCTCCATCTATATTCGTTTATTCTAAAACATTGATTTACATTTGTCCTCAAGTCCTCAAAACTAGGGAATCTTGTCTCTCTTGTTCTTTTCTAATAAATTTTCTGTGTAATGAAAGAGACTTATGTTTTTTAAAAAAAGCCCCTAGAGAAAGCTGCACTATTACTCAAATTGTTCCTGTCAAAATGAATTTCATTTGTGAATTTGTGGTAGCTTAAAACATTTATAAATCAGACATTTTGTCATCGTTTATGGATTCAGAAAAATATACAATTACAGCAGTTATAAAGCAATGAAAAGATGTTGAATCAGCTCTGGTGCATATTGCATAATTTGTAATTTTAGACTCTCAGTAATTCAGTTAATTTAACATGCCAACTTTTCTGTGCTTTACGACCTGGCAATTTCAAATAATTTAATAGGTTTCCCCTTTTTTATTTCTAACTATTCCCATAAGATTCATGGTAGCCTTAGAAATACTAATATCATTCAGAATATGCTTTCCATTAATTTGAAATTTCATTGTTAAATGTACTTACTGACAATACAGGCTAGTGACATTTTTTAAACCAAACATTCAGATCGTCTTGGAATTAGGTGCCAAGCTGGAACATTGAATATCTAACCAGATTACTGAATGTATTTAATAACAACAAAGTTTTGAACAAATTTGTAATATATTTTAATTCACATTTTAGCATATGACTTGAAAAATGTTTGAGACTTGGATATTAGTAATGGTTTTTCATTGTAAAGACAGTTATGTATGATGTAGGAGAACTGTGCATATTTCCAAATAGAAAATGACTTTGAGAACTATTGCTGTCATTATAGAAATAATAATTTTACACCTTTTCTGAAAATCACTATGTTTAAAAGATCAACTGAAATACCTATTTTCTCACATATAAATGTTTAACATAACATCTTTATCCCTGCATTTTGAAGTGAAATCAGTGAAACATTTAATATTATTTGATAAAATATTTAGTCATATAATCTTATAAAGTTTTCATTAACTTCTTCCTGGATTAAAAATATCACTTGTTTGCATTTTTCTTTAAAGTTAACTGGATAAGATTTAGAAACGTATAAAGCAGATTGTGATACCTGATGAGTAAAATAGTAAGTTAATTTCTCACTTTCCGGCATTTATAAATTCACAAGAAGCAATTTCTAGTATAATATACTTTTGATAAAATCCATGAGAACTAAAATTAATTTTTACATTATCCTCAGTTGCCTTAAGTCTTGTACTTGCTATTATAATTGTTTTTACTAGTTCAGGTAAGTCAAATAATATAAAATAAGATAGCCAGTCTTCTACAATATCAATTTTGACAATTTGTTTATATTTATACTGCATTGTGTTTTATGGTCAATGAATAAAGAAGCTTAACCTGGTAGCATGACTATTAGGCTGTTTAGAGACATATTTCAGCTTCTTTTTTCCTAGGCTGAACCTGACTTATTATTGTGCCAAATAAAGTTAATAAATGCTCTTTTCTTTGGGGATAATGTAGTTGACCAGAATTAGCTAAATTGTGGATGTTAAATGAGTGAGAAATAACAGATTTAAAAGAAACTTTAAGTAAATTGGAGTGTATTTTATTATGGAATACTTTGAACATAAATGAAGTAATAAAACTTCTTTACCAATTAATATATATAATTTTAAAACCTAAGGATTTGGTAGAATAATAATTAGCTGGCACTCATCTTTTCTTCTCAGGTTCATCTCTGAAGTACTAAAGGTCTGATTCATCTTTAGTTCCAGAAGGGTTAATTGGACACCATCTAGCAAAATATGACAGCAAATGTCTTCTTTTAAATGCAGGCATGTATAGGCCTTAAATTTAAGATGAGAAGTGAAAGGGAGAGGTATACAAAGGAAACGTGTTTTATTTTCTAATTTCTTTAGACCAAGAAAGGTAAATTTCAGCTGGAAATGTGTGAGAACAATTTAACTGATCTGGGAATCTAATGGGTGTCTCTGGTGGCTCAGTGGTAAAGAATCTGCCTACAATGCAGGAGTCCTGGTTTTGATCTCTTGGTCGGGAAGTTCCCTTAGAGAAGAGAATGACTACCCACTTCTGTATTCTTGCCTGGAGAATTCTAGTACTTTTGTGGAAATAGAATGGGTTGATACCATGATCTAAATGAGGCCACCACAATTGTTCAGTTTTTATCATCACCTGACTGGTAATTTCACATTCTTTCATCATCTTGCTTGCCATACCGTAAATCTTTCAAACTTTGACTACAGTCACCTGATTCCACTCTCCATTTTTAGAAGGAAATCTTGCCTACCTTTCTTTCAGCAGAGAAAACGGAGATTATGGGAATTGAACTCAGTGTGCCATTCTACTTTTTATATATAAATCTGTATATAGTTTCATTCAACATCATTTCTTTCTTCCCAGTCTTGAAATAAACTGTGTCAAGAATCTTATTTATAACTAAAGAAACATAGCACTGAATATCCCTCTTCTGCCCTACTTCTCATTTCCTCTTCATAGTCAAATGCCATGAAATCTTTCACTTTTTTGCCATCTAGTAAGTTTTCAATGGATTCCAAAACTTTGCAGAAACTGCTCCCACTAATGATGCCTTAGTATTCTAATTGTCACCATTGGTGGACTGCATCACCTTTCTCCTGTCTGTCATATAGTCAGTTCAGTTGCTCAGTCGTGTCTGACTCTTTGCAAACCCATGTACTGAAGCATGCCAGGCTTCTCTGTCCATCACCAACTCCCAGAGTTGCTCAGACTCATGTCCATTGAGTCGGTGATGCCATCCAATCATTTCATCCTCTGTCATCCACTTCTCCTCCTGCCTTCAATCTTTCCCAGCATCAGGGTCTTTTCCAGTGAGTCAGGTGGCCAGAATATTGGAGTTTCAGCTTTGGCATTAGCCCTTCCTATGAATATTCAGGACTGATTTCCTTTAGGATTGACTAGTTTGTAATATACTATTGTTGATTATTTTCTTCTTCGTAAAGCACATTTTTTTTTTTTTGCTTCTGGACCATTTATTCTATTTTCTTTTCTTATTCTCTTGTTCATTTATTTTCAATTTCTTTTGCTAATGCCTTTTCCTTAAGTATAAATATTCCTCAATTATTTGTTCTGGGCATTTATTTACTTTTCCAAAGCATTTTCTCTGAATTATTTATTCCACCTAATTCTTAGTTGATGACAATAAGTCTTTATTTTCAGATAAACCTCTTTAACTGGATGAACCAGAGGCATTTCATCTTTGATATGTTCAAAACTGATCATCCTCATTATTATACAAACTTTTTCGTTATGTATTTTTTAATTGTAGTATATAATGTAACCTGAATTTTATTTGAACATTTAAAAACTAATTTTCCTTTAATTAACTTAATCTGATTTTTTAATAATCAAAGATTTGGAAGACATAATAAAATATTTAAACTTCAAAATGTCATATTTCTTCCCATTTTTTAAAAATTTATTTTAATTGATGTATCCTATATTCTCAAGGCCCTTATTAGCTCACTTGTCAAAGTCATTTCCCATAACTTTTAAATATCAAATTTTATTAATACAGCTTCTTAATTAGCACTTCAAACTGTCACCTCTCCATTCTTACTGTCATTGCATATGTTCAAGTAAATCAATAAGTAATGACTACCTGGGTATGTCTGACTCTTTGTGACCCCATGGACTGTGTAGCCTGCCAGGCTCCTCTGTCCTTGGGATTCTCCAGGCAAGAATACTGGAGTGGGTTGCCATGCCACCTTCAGGGAATCTTCCCAACCCAGGGATCAAACCTAGGTTTCCCACATTGCAGGCTGATTATTTACTGACTGAGCCATCAGGGAAGCCCAGTGACTTTGCCATACCTATATTAGCTTTTGAGTGTCACACTCCTGTGTCTGACTCTTTGCAACCCTATGGACTATAGCCCTCCAGGCTTCTCTAGTCCATGGAGTTCTCCAGGCAAGAATATTGGATTGGGTAGCCATTTGCTTACTCCAGGGATTCTTCCTGACTTCAGGATCGAACTCAGATCTCCTGTATTGCAGAAAGCTTCTTTACTGTCTGAGCCAGTAGGGAAGCACATTTTCCTTCAAACTGGACTCAGTGTTTTAGTTTTGATCTGCTATATTTTCACAGTATTGTCATATATATGAAAATCATACCCAGCCAATTTAGTTGAATCTCAACTAATTTCATTTTGCCTTGCATTCAGTTACCTTCTGTCTAAAATATTCTTTCCATAAAAGACAGTTTGTTTATCTCATATCATATTTCAAGATTTAACTCATAAGTCTTCTCCCAAAATACTGTGTTCTGTACATATTCCTTTTATAGTTCCTATGCTTATTTGCATTTATTTGTATAATGTTCATCATATTTTACTGGATTCTCAGTACAGCATAAATATAGACACTGTTTGATTTATTAATCTTCCCTCATGCCAACTATAATAACTTGTGCTTAATATGCATTCAGTAAACATTTGAATGAATGCATATATGAGCATTTTCAAAGATATAACCAAATAAGAAAAAGTGAGATAACTTCAAAAGAGAACTGATATACTGATTTATTTTTGCAGAATTTATTTTTAATGAAATCACTTTCTCAAACATATGAATTTCTCAATATTTATAAATTCAATTTTCTTATAATATTCATTTGACAAACTTCAGTCAGCCTGTGGTTCCCACCTCTAGTAGTCTCTTTGTCTGCCAGAATGCAAAGACAAAAAAAAGAAAAAACACACGTTCTTTCCAATCATAAAATATTCAGCATTTTCAAATGGTTTATTGTCAGAACCAATTATGGTTTAACCAACGATAATTACATTTTAAAGATTGTGTTTGTATACAAGCAGACATTTAAGAACTGTTAACAGAAATATATGTGTGGAAGAACTGCAGAGGTTGAAGTCATTGACTGCTGTGTTACTGACAGAGTGTTTGAATGGAAGAAACAGAAAGAGATCATGTTATCTCTTAAACTGTATGGGTGCTATAGGTAATTTTTGCAGTTTTAATGTTTTGGAATTAAAAAAATTTTAAGAAAGCACTCCTATCAGTTTATTCTTGTGAAAGCTAGGCAAAAAATAACTTAAAAGAAAAATGTGGATGCTGATTCTAATCCTTCCTACTGTGATACTTTATAACACAAATTTAAGGTTCTGTTTTAGTTATTCTTAGGATGAGGAGATGATAAATTTTTGTGTTTGTTCGATAATATGCAGTTTGAAATTCTTAAATATTATAAAGTGTTTTTAGTACAGAAAATATAATTAATTCTGCTTGGGAGATATTAATTCATGTAATAAAGGAATCAAGTACATAATCAGAAAAACTCCATAACTTACGCTAGAGGCACTGAGAGTCCAACCATGACCATGAAACATGACCCTTATTTTTAAACCCACTATGCATTATTTGTCTTAGATAAATTTAAAATAGTTTCCTATGGGGTCTCCATATTTCTCTGATTATTTTCCAAACCATATTTCAGAAAATACAGATTTTATCATATCATATCCCTGGTTCAACCATTTCAAAAGTTAACTATTGTTTTTGGAATAAAGAACATGACTTTTTTTTTTTTTTTTCTTTTTCTCCTTGGCTGTGATGATCTGGTACTACCTGTCTTTGCTGCTTCATTCCATACTATACTTATTTTTTCTTCCTGCTGTATAACCAGTCTTTCCTGGTTTAATTTCTTTGACTATCCTAATTTCTTCTGTAGTAGGATCTTTGCAGATTTTTTTTTTCATTCAAATGCTCCCGAATGAAGCTCCAAATGACAAACACTACTTGGACCAATGGTGATAGAATGTTACATAAAGAATCCATTGCAGGGTTTATGCTATGCCTTAATAAGAAATTTTATGCATAAATACAAATAAACAGAAAGTTATCACTAAAGTATGTTGGAAGCTAAATAATCCTGAATTTAATTTATATTTTAAGTAGTTTAATCATTTATATACTTATTTCCATGTAGATGTCTCACAGAGATAAAATTGTGAATACTCATTTGTTTCGAGGTATTTTATATACTTATGTGGTATATTAATAATACTTAGGTTAAGTGTCAGTGAAAGCTTAGATTATATTCAACATTATTCCACTTAATATCAAGATTTAATTTGAATACTAAATCTGAAAGCTTTTTCACTTTGAATTCTTGCCATTATCAGTTAATGTTTCATTTCTCATTTGTCAAATTTGAAAAGGGATTTGAAGTGCCTGGCAAAATTTTATTTGAAAGCATCAATATGGTTATGGTTTAGCAGTACTCAAAAATATGGGTGTGTATATCTATATTTATCATATACCTCAGAAATAATATGATGCTTGTGTGCCTGTAAGTACAAGTTGTAATAGAAAACATTTTCCTCTGACCTGATAATGAAAAAACAAAGAACTGTTGCAGTTTTCATATTTATTATTTAGGACATGCATCTTATTAATCTTATTAATGAAATGTAAATGAGAAGTAAGTCTGAAAAAAATTATATAAATTCTTCCTGAGTAGCCTTTAATTCAGACTGTGGTAGACAATGTAATTACTTTAAAAAGGAGAAACTAAAAATTCTGCCTTGTAATGTAGATAAGATTTATAGATATGTTTGTAGCCTTAAAAAAGGTGAATATCAAGATGTTTTGTTCTCCAGTTATTTGAAAGGATAATTTTTCTTCCCAGATTACTGTGAGTTTTGTTTTTGAAAAATCTTCATTTTTAAGTTAAAGGGAAGACTTTTTGTTTGTTTAGTTTTTATATCCATGATTAAATAATTATGGAAGGATTAGAAAGGCTAATTAGAATAAGGAAAAGCATTAATATTAGTACACATTTGTGTAGGACTTTTTCCTTGTTTATCAGGCTGCAAAATTATGAGAAGCCAATTTCACTTCAGGAGACTGAAAACTAAAATTTCTAAAATATTTAGTGATAAATACTAGGATATTTAAAAAAAATCTTCTTGGGTAGATTAGAGTGAGAATTTGGGGCATTAAGATTATTGCATTAGGTTTCTAGCTGATCCCTTTGTTTAAGGTCTTTTTTCCCCACAAACTATTATGCATTTATCACTGATAGAGGAGTCTTTCTAGAGCACTGTATTCATCATAACACTCAACTACATTTTTTCTATTTAGAATACGATTTTATAAATATTTTTACATCTCTCTGTTTTTCCTGTTAATCTTTGAGTTCATAGAAATCAGAAACCCATTTCATTAATCTATATGACCAATACTATATCTGAGTTTTTTAGTAAATAAATAGTTGTGAGTTTCTAAACGTAAGTTCCAGTTTTAATAAAATAATGGTTTTCCTCTAACATAAAATTGAGGACAATCTGTGAGGAATTCCCTCTATGTGCCTAAGAGTCAGAAAGGCAGACTACATGAACCGAAGATTAGAGAAGGTAAAATTTAAATTATGAAATTTTGAAGACAGGGGGAGAAGGGGACAACAGAGGATGAGATGGTTGGATGGCATCACTGACTCAATGGACATGAGTTTGAGCAAGCTCTGGGAGTTGGTGATGGACAGCAAGCCTGACGTCCAGCAGTACATGAGGTTAGAGAGAGTTGGACACAACTGTGACTCAACTGAACTGAAATTATGAAAAAGAATTGACTTTCCAGCTTTGAAAGTGAAAGTGAAAGTCACTCGATCATGTCCACCTCTTTGCAACTTCAAGGACTATACAGTCCATGGAATTCTCCAGGCCAGAATACTGGAGTGAGTAGCCTTTCCCTTCTCCAGGGGATCTTCCCAACCCAGCAATTGAACCCAGGTCTCCCGCATTGCAGGCAGATTCTTAACCAGCTTTAGATTATCATTTATCTAGTAGGCATAAAAGTTTTTCTTTTAAATCACATACTCTGTGTCTTTTCATGTATTTATTCAATAGATATTAATATATGCAAAGACTAAGGTAGATATTTGGCATTATAAATGTAAAAAATAGAAAATCTACTTTTTGGATTTCTAGTCATTGGAAGGACTGATATTGAAGCTGAAACTAATACTTTGGCCACCTGATATGAAGAGCTGACTCATTTGGAAAGACCCTGATGCTGGGAAAGATTGAGGGCAGGAGGAGAAGGGGATGACAGGGAATGAGGTGGTTGGATGGCATCACCGACTCAGTGGACATAGGTTCGGGTGGACTCCAGGAATTGGTGATGGACAGGGAGGCCTGGAGTGCTGCAGTTCATGGGGTCGCAAAGAGTTGGACATGACTGAGCAACTGAACTGAACTGAATCTTAGCAGTCAAAAGATATAAATATTGAAATATTTATATAGTTATACAAACATGTAATTGCTTAAGAAATAGAATGTAAACTATCACATATGATTCTAGAGTCCACCTTCCCAGCTTGTTTCCTGGTGCTGATCTCAAAAGGTACTGT
Source organism: Antilocapra americana (assembly GCA_007570785.1). NCBI lineage: Eukaryota > Metazoa > Chordata > Mammalia > Artiodactyla > Antilocapridae > Antilocapra > Antilocapra americana. The sequence continues at coordinate 7,980,864 of ML662438.1, forward strand.
GATTCCTTTCATTTCTCAGCATACCATCCTCTTATTTATATATGACAATTATATCTTGCATGCCTTTTCTCCTATAATGTTTCCTTTAAAATTCTTTATCTTATCTGTCAGGTAATCTGATTTTCTTCTTTTCAAACCATTTCTCTATACTTTCTGAAAAACTCCTATGATATACTATGTGAACCTCTAATAGTAGTTAGCTCTATTGATTGTAACAATGTTTGTAGCTATAACAATAACTGATGTTCATTGAGCTTTCACTGTGTTCTAGTCTATGCTCAGAGCTGTTAAAGCATTGTCATGTATAATCATAAAAAACTATTATGAGGCACATCCTTTGTTTGCATGAAGCAAATAAGCTTTATTGATGTTAAGTAATGTGTTTAAGTTCCCATAGATGGTAAGGATTAAAAACTATAAACTGTCTTAATCCAAAACCCATAATCATAAATACTACATTGTCTCCAAAGATAGCACAAACAACAAACAGTTCTGCTTTCTTTTTTTGTTTTTAATGGAAATCCTTCTTGGATTTTTTTAAAATTGTTTGTGTGTGTGTGTGTGTGTGTGTGTGTGTGTGTGTGTGTAGTTGGCCTTGTCACACAGATTGCATAATCTTACTTCCCTCACCAAGGATTGAACTCGTGCCCTTGTCAGTGAAAGTAAAGTGTCCTATTCATTGTACTGCCAGGGAATTCCTAAGAGTCCGATTTCTTATTGTACATTTAACCTCCCAGAGATAGAGACTATGTCATTTCAAGTTTTAAAAATGCCCCATTCAGGGCCTATGACATAATAGATGTTCAGTTAATACTGATTTTGAAAGTTAGTGCATACAAATAATAAATGGTAGAGGGATCACTGCAGAGTGGAGGGACTAAAGAAAGTCTTCAGAGAAGATTACAGTAAACTGAGCACCAAAATACATGCATGAACGTAACAGAGTAATCTGTAGGTTATGTGGGAGGGTAACGAGAAAGATGGGAAGAATCTTAGAATTCTGGCAATAATCAGGGAAAAATTGAAAGGTTTCCTATTACCATGAGAAACAAAGAAATATATAATATACATTGCACACACACACACATATATATATAATATGTAATAATTTAATCTTGTTCATTACTTATTTAACATTGTTCTGAATATATGTTCCAATGTAATTAAAAAGATAAAGAAGTATTTGAAAGGGAGAAGTAATATTAACATTATTTACCAAAGAAATAATTGTTTACATGTAAAACTTAAGGCAATTATTTGAAAACAGCAAGAATTCAACTAATATGGTAATTTAAATATTAATATACAGAAATAATTTAATTGCCTTTTTTTTACATTCCAATAGGTAGTATTTAGAACATATAATGAAAGTAAATACTTCATTGAAAATAGGACCAAAAATAATAGAATACTTAAACTATACATGAACTATATAAGATAATTAAAAAGAAAATTTGATTATTTATGATATACTGAATACATTTTGAAGAAATGGAATAATAGACTATAATCCTGAACAAAAGAATTGGGTTCATAAAAATGTTAAATTTCTCCAAGTTAAATTGATTTCATTGAAATAATATTAATGATTTTTTTTTAAAGAATTTTAACAGGTGGTTTGTAGTACTTAGAAAATAAACAGATAAGAAAATACAGGAAACTTTGGAAAAAAAAGAGTAATAAGGTACTAATCCTATCAGATATTAAAGCATATAAAACTACAGTAATTAAAGGAATGCTGTTCTAACAAATATTGAAGTATATTGTAAAGCCACAGAAATTAAGCTTTGGTAGTCATGCATGTACAGTTAATATGATGAAAAAAATAAAAATTAGCAGATCATGATATGTAGAAAATTCAATATGTAATAAAGGTATTATTTGTATTCAGTGGGCAAAGATAAATTATCTAGTAAATAGTTTTGAATGTCTTTAATCATCTAAAAAGAATAAAGTACATGTCTCCTGTCATGTTTCATACCAAATTTAATTCTACAGAGAAAGGAAAACATGAAACCATAAAAGAGCTGTAATAAAACATGAAATTTCTAAAAAAAACTCAAGATGGAAAAGATGTTTCTAATTATGTCACATACTTGAAGAAATAAGGTGTAATAAATATTAAAACATACAAATTGCAGAGATCTCCATTGTAATATAAACATTAGCAAATAAACTTCTGGAAAGTTCTAATCAAACTAGGCAAAAATAAAACAAGTTTTTGAGTGTGTATGTTTAACTACTGTCTGTAGGAAAGAGAGAGAGAAAAAATGTATTACTGGATGAAAAAGAAAGAAGTAGTGGTTGCTGACTTAGAAGAAAAAATTGATTTCTCTGGGGCAAGAGTAGTAATGAAAGATATTTTTCTTTCTATATCTCTATCTATCTATCTATCTATATGTATGTATGTATATCCTTTTGCATATTCTGAGTTTGGTGCTGTGGCTATATATTTTATCTTTGCATAAGAAATTATGCATACAAACTACTTAGTTGAAATACATAAAGCTGTTAGTGTGTATCTTGTGACAAATCTGTAGGTGGAAATGAAACCATTTGGTTTTCATTTATGCTTTCTGCTTTTTTGTGTTTTTCAATGGAAAATTCCTATTTATTTTTAAATAAGTTTACAAAGAAGAGTTTATGAATAGTGAATATATTTCTAAATCTAGTTTCTCATTAAAGATATAAATATAATGACAGCACAATTTAGTGAAAGGCACATTGAATCATTTTCTTCATCTGTAAAAGGGTAATAATGTATGCCTTGAGAATTAAAAGAGTGTTAAGGCACTTAGTACAGTACAAATTTTGTCTTTCTTTAATCATGTTGGAGAAGATTCTTGAGAGTCCCTTGAACTGCAAGGAGATCCAACCACTACATCCTAAAGGAAATGAGTCTTGAATATTCATTGGAAGGACTGATGCTGAAGCTGAAACTCCAGTTCTTTGGCCACATGATGCAAAGAACTGACCCATTGGAAAAGACCCTGATTCGTGGAAAGACTGAAGGTGGATGGAGAAGGGGACAACAAAGGATGAGATGGTTGAATGGCATCGCTAAGGCGATGGACATAAGTTTGAGTAGACTCCGGGAGTTGGTGATGGACAGGGAAGACTGATGTGCCACAGTCCATGGGGTCACAAAGAGCTGGACACAACTGAGGGGCTGAACTGAACTGAATCATGTTTAATTTCTGTGTAGCTTACCACTCCTGCAGAGCCATTTTTGATACTTAACTAACACCATCTGTGATTGCTTAACAGTTACGGGTAGTCTCCAATATGCAGACCTATTCTAGGAACTGATGAAATATTAACTGTCATCAAACATCCTGGGAAGTGATACCAGCTCAGGGTGTTGTGAAAGTAAAGAGAAGGAACATAGAAGAAGATGCCTGATTTAGCCATGGGGCATCAGGAGACACTGCACTGAGGAGTGGAAAGCTTAAGCTCTATCTTAAAACTGGAGTATAACTTAAAGACAAGAAGAAATGGGATTTGTACAAATTTGAGATTTCAAGTAGCAGAAATATAGTTGAAGTGAAACAGACATAAAGAAATTGAGATGTGAGAATTAAAAATTATGGGACCACAAACACTATATCTCATGCTAAAGATAATTGAGTTTAAATTTGAAAGACATTTAAAAAAAATAACTGCATTGTCAGATTTTAATGTTCACAGGCACTTAGAGAAACATTCAGTGTAGACAAAATGGAGTGGACCTATTTCTTTCTGCTCCTCCCTTGTAAGCAAAACTGTGATCTCTGGAAATAGTGTACAAAGTAAGAAGAGGAAACTTCTTAAAGTTGGTAAGAAGGAAAAAAATTGGTTTGATACCCTAGAACTGGAGGAATGGCACAGAGAATTAGCACTTTATTGTACAGTCTCTCACCCAACAGCAAGAAGTTATTCAGACCCAAATTTTCCTTGCCCCCAACCTAGAAGCAGAAAGCAACCCCTATAGATGTGTGCTTCCTTTGGACTGAAGAAGGGTCCCTAGGAGAACACATGGCATGCTCTGTACCACTACAGGGGAAGAATTTTCCTTCTCCACAGCATCTGAGACTTCCCTCATCAGTGCATGGGTGCAAAGTGGCTGGGTGGCACCCATCAGAGGGATCTCACCATATCACCTGGTCTGGCCTTAGTGCCCTCTTTATCCTTGCAGGCTTGAGACTCCCTTACCCCATAAGGAAATACCATGTCACAGGCAAGAGAGACTCTATCAAAACATTGTTCTTTTGATCCTGTGACCTTGCCCCTGCCCAGACACATCATGGATGCCTAATGGAACCTCTACTAGAGATCCTGCTACAACCAACACACATCCAGAGAAGTGCTTTCTTTCTTAAACTGATGGGGAGATTCAGTCCAGCAGGCATTTGGCTGAGAAAGCCTCTCTCTGACTGTAAGCCCGAGGTCTTCCACCACTAAGAAACACCCGGTGATGGCCTGGGAAACATCTTTTGCTTCTCAGGCACTACCAGCAGTGACAATAACACCAAACAACCCAAGAAGATGAAAATAATACTGCAGATGTTCTGAAAATTAAATGTGGTGTCATTGAAATCATAGCCCCAAAATGCCAGCAAAGATTTGTGGACTAAGCCTAGAAAAGTGACTTCTTTCTATAATGAAAGATTTATACAGATTATAGAGGTTTTTCTTAGCTTAGTAAACAAAATCTCCAATATACTATCATAAATCACTCATCACATTAAGAACCAGGAAGATCACTATTTAATTGAGAAAGACAGTTGACAAGTGACAACATAAATAAGATGCTGGAATTACCTGACTAGGATTTTAAAACTGCTGTCATGAAAATGCTAGAACTGGGTATGGCAAATTGTCTTAGAATGGAAATTGCAGAAATGGAAAATGCAATACTAGAATTTTGTGAGGGAAAAAAAAAACTTTTTGGATAGGTTCAATAGTAGAATGGAGATAGCAGAGGATAGAATTAGCCAACTAGAGAAGAGACCAATAAAATTTGCTTTATCTGCAAAACAGATAAAATAGACATTAAAAAAGAACAGTTAATAGTCATTGATACCTATACATAAATAACAGTAGAGTCAACATTGATGTATTTGGAGTTCTAGAAGGAGAAGAGAAAAGTAGAGCTGAAATAATATTCAAAGAGATAATGAGTAAAAACTTTTCAAATTTTGGAAAGATACAAATCTACACATTTGAAAAACTGGAAGAACCTCAAATAGAATAAACTGAAAGATATCCAAAGTTAAACACATCATAAACTCCTGAAAGCAGCCATAAAATACTTGTGCACTTTCTATAGGTGAATAACTGTTAGAAGGACAGTAAACTTCTCATTTGAAATCATTCAGGCCAGATGAAAGTGTCAAGGCACTTTTCAGGAACCAATAGAAAAAACAATCAGACGTAATTACTGTATCTAGTGAAATTGAACTTCAGGAATGAAATAGAATAAAAATATTCTCAGATAAAAGAAAACTAAGGGAATCTGTCACTCACAGATATACAATTACAGATTTGCTAAGTGAACTTCTTAAAATAGAAAGAAAAGAGAAAGAATCTTGAAGCATCAGGAAGGAAGAAAGAACACAAAGAGCAGAGATATGGATATATATATTAGAGTATCCCTTTCTTCATCAATTCTACAAGTCACATTTAATAATTGAAACAAATTTTTATACCATCTAATACTTAGGATAATTATATTCAAAGGAGAAAAGGTCAAGGATCCTAAATGGAATTGAGATTTCCACCTTTCACTTGAAGCTGTGAAACAACACCAATAGATGGCTTCAAGTCACATGTGTATATTATAATACACAGAGCAACTACTACAGAAATTACACAAAAAGATACCCACAAACCCAATATGAAAATAAGATGTAATCATTGAAAATGTTTAAGAGACCACAGAGAAACAAAAAACGAGAAACAGGGGGACAAGAAACAAGAGATACAAACAGAAAACAAATAATAAGGTAGCAGATTTAAACCGCAACATACCAATAATGATCTTAATGAGTGGTCTAAATACATCAATTAAATGACAACAATAACAGAATGAATAATGAAAGTAAACCCCATTTATAAACCAGTCACTTCAAACATGGTGGTATATATAGGTGAATGTAAAAGCGTGGATAAATGCTTTACAAATACTAATGCTATATAAATATTAATTAAAAAATTGGGAGTGGGTATATTAAAATCTCATGAAATTGACTCCAGAACAACAAAAACAAAAATAGCAGAGAAAAAGAGGAACATATCATTAAATTATTATTACACCAAGAAAGCTTAGTCCTAAACAGTAGAGCCTTGATATATATGAAACAAAACTAGGAAAATACATAGTTTTGTAACTTCAGTACCAATGGTTGAACTGATAGGATTACAGCTGAAAATTAGCAAGGATGTAGATCTGAAAAATGCAATCAATCAACAGGTTTTATTTACTAATTATTGGACACTCTACTTTACAACACAAAAACACTCTTTTTCTCTCTAGTGTTAAGTAACAAAAGAGCAAAAAACCCAAGTCTTGGATCATGAAGCAAACCTAAATATATATCAATATCCTGGTTGTGCTGTTATAATAGAGTTTGAAAAACGTTACCACTGGGGAAAAATGTTTAGTTTATATGGAGTTGGTAGATTGAAAGAAAAATATCTCACCAAGTTAGGAAGAAAACTGCCTGAAATACAGTGCATCAAACTAGATTTCGATTTTTTAATTTTTGTGATTTTCATTTTTGATTAAATTCATATTCAAAATGCAATACAAAGCAACAGTAAAGAAGACAGTGTGGTGTTGACAAATAAATAGACAAATAGATTAATGAAACAGAATAAGAGATCTCAGAAATAGACTCATAAAAAAAGTCTGTTGATCCTTATGAAATAAGCCAAAATAATGCAATGGATAAGAACTAATCTTTCCAACAAATGGTGTTGGAACAACTGGACATACACACATAAAAGTAAATCTAGACTCAGATCTTACCCCTTTCACAAGAATTAACTCAAAATAGATCACATATCCAAATATAAACACAAATATAAAACTTATTGTTCAGTTTCTCAGTCATGTCTGACTCTTTAGAACCCCATGAACTGCAGCACACCAGGCTTCCCTGTTCTTCACTATCTCCCTGAATTTGCTTAAAAGCATGTCCACTGATTGAAGATGCCATCCAACCATCTCCTGCTCTACGTCGCTTTCTCCTTTTGCCTTCTGTTTTTCCCAGCTTCGGAGTCTTTTCCAATGAGTCAGTTCTTTGTATCAGGTGGTCAAGGTACTGGACCTTCAATTTCAGTATCCATCCTTCTAGTGAATATTCAGGACTGATTTCATTCAGGATCAACTGGGTTGATCTCCTTGCAATCCAAGGGACTCTCCAACACCACAGTTCAAGAACATGAATTCTTTGGTACTCAGCCTTCTTTATGGCTGTCTGAGGAGGCCTTGCAAATAGCTATGAAAAGAAGAGAAGCAAAAAGCAAAGGGGAAAAGGAAAGATACACCCATTTGAATGCAGAGTTCCAAAAAAATAGCAAGGAGAGATAATAAAGCCTTCATCAGTGATCAATGCAAATAGAGGAAAACAATAGAATGGGAAGAACTAGAGATCTCTTCAGGAAAATTAGAGATACCAAGGGAGCATTTCATGCAAAGATGGGCTCGATAAAGGACAGAAACGGTATGGACCTAACAGAAGGAGAAGATATTAAAAACAAGTGGCAGAGACATTACTTTGCTAACAAAGGTCCGTCTAGTCAAGGCTGTGGTTTTTCCGTAGTCATGTATGGATGTGAGAGTTAGACTATAAAGAAAGCCGAGTGTTAAAGAATTAATGCTTTTGAACTGTGGTGTTGGAGAAGACTCTTGAGAGTCCCTTGGACTGCAAGGAGATCCAACCAGTCCATCCTAAAGGAGATCAGTCCTGGGTGTTCACTGGAAGGACTGATGTTGAAGCTGAAACTCCAATACTTTGGCCACCTGATGCGAAGAACTGACTCTTTGGAAAAGATGCTGATGCCGGGAAAGATTGAGGGCAGGAGGGGAAGGGAGCGACAGAGGATGAGATGGTTGGATGGCATCACTGACTCAATGGACATGAGTTTGTGTAAACTCGGGGAGTTGGTGATGGACAGGGAGGCCTGGCGTGCGGCGTTTCGTGGAGTGACAAAGAGTCAGATACAACTGAGCGACTGAACTGAACCTCTTTATGGTCCAACTCTCAGGTCTGTACATGATGACTGGAAAAACTTTGACTAGATGGACCTTTGTCAGCCACGTAATGTCTCTGCTTTTTAATATGCTCTCATGGTTGTTCATAACTTTTCTTCCAAGGAGCAAGCTTCTTTTAATTTTTTGGCTACAGCCACCATCTAGAGTAGTTTTGGAGCTCCCCCCCCCCCGCCCCACAAATTAAGTTGTCACTGTTTCCACTGTTTCCTCATCTATTTGCCATGAAGTGATGGGACCGGATGCCATGATCTTAGTTTTCTGAATGTTGAGTTTTAAGCCATATTTTCACTCTTGTCTTTCACTTTCATCAAGAAGCTCTTTAGTTCTTTGCTTTCTGTCATAAGGGTGGTGTCATCTGCATATCTGTGGTTATTGATATTTCTCCTGGCTATCTTGCTTCCAGCTTGTGCTTCATCCAGTCCAGCATTTCTGATGATGTACTCTGCATATAAGTTTAATAAGCAGGATGACAATATACAGCCTTGGCATACTCCTTTCCCGATTTGAAAGCAGTTTGTTTTTCCATCTCCAGTTCTAACTATTGCTTCTTGACCTGCATACCAATTTCTCAGGAGGCAGGTCAGGTGGTCTGGTATTCCCACTCTTGAGGAATTTTCCACAGTTTGTCGTGATCCACCCAGTCAAAGGCTTTGGTATAGTCAATAAAGCAGAAGTAGATGTTTTTCTGGAACTCTCACTTTCTCTATGATTCAGCAGATATTGGCAATTGGATCTCTGGTTCGTCTGCCTTTTCTAAATCCAGCCTGAACATCTGGAATTTCATGATTCACATACTGTTGAAGCCTGGTTTGGAGAATTTTGAGCATTGCTTTTCTAGTGTGAGATGAGTGCCATTGTGCAATATTTTGAACATTCTTTGGCAATACCTTTCTTTGGGATTGGAATGAAAACCGACCTTTTCCAGTCCCGTGGCCACTGCTGAGTTTTCCAAATTTTCGGACATATTGAGTGCAGCACGTTTATAGCATCTTCTTTTAGGATTTGAAATAACTGTAATTCCATCACTTCCACTAGCTCTGTTCATAGTGATGCTTGCTAAGGCCCACTTGACTTTGCACTGTAGGATGTCTGGCTCTAGGTGAGTGATCACACCATCATGATTATATGGGTCATGAAGATTTTTTTGTATAGTTCTTCTGTGTATTCTTGCCACCTCTTTTTGATAGCCTTTGCTTTTGTTAGGTCCATACCATTTCCGTCCTTTATTGTGCCCATCTTTGCATGAAATGTTCCCTTGGTATCTCTAATTTTCTTGAAGAGATCTCTGGTCTTTCCCGTTCTATTGTTTTCCTCAATTTCTTTGCATTGATCACTGAGGAAAGCTTTCTTATCTCTCCTTGCTAGTCTTTGGAAGTCTGGGTTCAAATAGATATATCTTTCCTTTTCTCTTTTGGCTTTTGTTTCTCTTCTTTTCACAGCTATTTGTATGGCTTCCTCAGACAACCTTTTTCTATTTCTTTTTCTTGGGGATGTTCTTGATCCCTGCCTCCTGTACAGTGTCACAAACCTCTGTCCTCAGTTCTTTAGGGACTCTGTCTATCAGATCTAATTCCTTGAATCTATTTGTCACTTCCACTGTATAATCGTAAGGCATTTGATTTATGTCTTACCTGAATGGTCTAGTAGTTTTCCCTGCTTTCTTCAATTTAAGTCTGAATTTGAAAATGAGGAGTTCATGATCTGAGCCACAGTCAGTTCCTGGTCTTGTTTTTGCTGACTGTGTAGAGCTTCTCCATCTTTGGCTGCAAGGAATATAATCAATCTAATCAATCAGTAATCAATTATCTGAGTAATCAATTATCTGGGTGATGGTTTAACTTAAATTATTTAGTCAACATGATTGTGATATTGCACAGATTTTTATTTGGTTTGTAGCTTATAATTCATAATAATAATTTTGCTTTATTTTCATAGTCCTACAAGTAGGAGCTATTAGTATCTAAAGTTAAGCATTATATGTAATGAAATATGTATTATTTCCCCTTGTATAGCTAGGTTTTAGAGAGGGTAAATATCCTGCTGAATTTCTCACACACACTCCAGGAAGTGGTGAAGCTGAGATGGGGGAGGTATGTGTTAATATTTTAAAGCCTGTCTTCTTTCCAGTACCCTATGGTCATGAGGTAGAGAATATGCAGACAGAGATGTAATATTCTTTTTACCATATAAGCACATGTTTTGCTGGAGAAGGCACTGGCGACCCACTCCAGTACTCTTGCCTGGAAAATCCCATGGACAGAGGAGCCTGGTGGGCTGCAGTCCCTGGGGTCGCGAAGAGTCGGACACGACTGAGCAACTTCACTTTCACTTTTCATTTTCATGCATTGGAGAAGGAAATGGCAACCTGCTCCAGTGTTCTTGCTTGGAGAATCCCAGGGACAGGGGAGCCTGATGGGCTGCTGTCTATGGGGTCGCACAGAGTCGGACGCTACTGACGCGACTTAGAAGCAGCAGAAACAGCAGCAGCAACAGCAGCATATGTTTTGCACATTACTGAAAAATAGTCATTCTTTTCATCTGTTCAGTTGCTGATTTAATTTTATTTGTGTTAGAATTTACCAGCTTCTGCATTTGCCAAGCCAATTGGAAAGGTTTTCAAGGACCTCATGACTGCCAAAGGGATATTGTGAATTACTGTAAATATAAATTACCCCCTCAGTAGGCTACAGAGATTACTCATGTTAGAGATAGTCAAAAGTGAATTGCCTCATTTTGTGGGCATTGATGACAAGCCTGTTTTCTTAATTGATCCACTACAAATTATTTTATTTTGAAGTTTTAACTGTATTATTTGATTTATTTTATATCATACCTCTCTATCAAGAGTATGCAATTCATAAGAACAGTTCTGTATTTATTCTGACAAATTACTCTTGTTTCCTTCAATAAAATAAATGGTTTATACTACTTTAAGTATATGGAACACAGCATATACATCTATTCTGTATTTTGAATTTTTAGTGCTTGTGTAGCTATCCTGTTTTATAACTTCTTACATTATAAAATTTATAGCATTACTTCCATCTCACAACTTATATGTTGGATTGGATTTTCTTTTTTAAGAGCTAATTACTTATTCATTCACTAACTATTAATAATAAGAATGGATGTACTTCATGTAGTTTCAGTGTTTGCAGCTACTGTAAATTTAGAAATATTAAAATATTTATATAATTTTTTGAAATGGACAGTGATATTTTATGTGAAAAATTAAGCTCTATAGTTTATAGTGTAGTTATTAAGTTACTAGATTACAAAATTAAATTACTAGATTAAAAATGAATTAAATTAATATTAATTTGCTAAATTAAAAGCTAGTGTTTGAGAATTTGGCTACTATCCCTTAAACACTCATTAGCTACCTGATTGTGGAATATCAGGTTAAAAATGTCTAAGCTTGAGTTTCTTTATCTCCAAAATCAAAGTGATAATACCAATCTCATAGATTTTACGTGAGGAATGAATGAGATAATCAATTTAAAACCTACAGGAAGGAAATACACTTGAGATGCCATCTTTGTTTTTAGTGGATTTGAGTATTATTCACTCATCTGTTTAACATTTATGAACTCACTGTGAAAGTGAAGTTGCCCAGTCCTGTCCAATTCTTTGTGACCCTGTGGACTATAGCCCAACAGGCTCCTCCGTCCATGGGATTTTCCCATATACTAAATAATTTTTCATTTCTGTTATAATTTCTGGCAATATTTTAGAAGATAAACTAGTACATAGTCTGCCAGACAAGATGAACCCAGTTAATCTGTTGTAGTGGTACTGTAACTTTCAGAGGTTTTCTTTATTTCAAAGTTTTGAAATTTCAGGGAATTTGAGGCAGACATAAAGTGAGCTTGTCTAAATTAGTTCATATAGAAATAGACCTGTAGAGTACATTCTGATCAGTTAGTTTTATTTGGGAGATTCAAGTAGAATATTAAATTAACTATTTAAGGGCCTAGTAAAGTTGTGAGGTCTACCTTTTGAAAATGAATAGTAAATGATTAGAGAACTCATTTTTTTTTGACTCTTTATTATCCAAACTTTATTCAGTTACAGGGTAAATTTATTCAACTGTTTAATTTTGGTATTATATTGAAAACAAACATGTAAAACATTACTTAATCACCTCTGAGATGATTTTTTTAAAATCATTTTTATGTATTCTTATTATATGAAGGAAATTGTCTTCAGTATTTTGTCTCAATAATCTTATGGTCCACTTGATGGCAGTATTATTCTTGTTTCCTGTTTAGCAATATGTAAGATTTTCAATTAAAACATAAATTATTTTCTTCTAAGTGGTTATATTTCAGACATGTTTTGTGAAGGAATCAAACTGGAACATAATAAAACTGTTGCACATCACAGAAAAGGTACTGCCGAGAAAATAGGAAATGGACGTTTTCCAGGATTTAAAATTCATGGCTCTGAATTATTATACTTAAAAAATCTGAATATTTTTTAGATTTCATCATTCTTTTTTTATTTTGTAAAACAATGGACAACTGAAATAAAATGATAAATTAAGTATCTAATATATGTATAAAATATATATTTTTAACTAAAAAGTACACTAGAAGACTTGAGTTATCATTGAAATGCAACAGAATAAGTTTACAGTATACAGCTGAGTGATTTGATTTACATATATCATGAAAGGATTGCCTCATTAGTTTAGCAAACATCCATCATTTCATATAGGTACAAAATAAAAGAAATTGAAAAAAAAATGTTTTCCTCATGATGAGAACTCTTAGGGTTTACTGCCTTAGCAAATTTCATATATAATATATGGCAGTTTTCAAAAAGATACATGCACCTCAATATTCATAGCAGCACAATTTACAGTAGCCAAATCATGAAAGCAACCAACCCATGTCCCCATCCTAGAAGATTGGATTAAGAAGATATGAAACATATACCTGAATATTATTCAGCCATAAAAATGAATGAAATTCTGCCACTGCAGCTATGTGGATGGACACAGAAAATATTGTAGAGTGAAATAAGTCAGAGAAAGACAAGTGCTGTAATATGTTTCTTGTATTTGGAATCTAGAAAGTAATACAAATGAATGTAGATGTAACACAGTAGCAAACTGACAGTATAGAAAGCCAACTTGTGGTTACCAAAGCAGAAAGGGAAGCAGGGAGGAACAAATTAGGGGTATGGGATTAACAAATTCAAGCTACTGTATGTAAAAGTAGGGTGGCAAATAAACAGAAAAACTGTACAAAAGGATCTTAATGGCCAATATAACCGTGATGATGTGATCACTCATCTAGAGCTGGACATCTTGGAATGCAAAGTCAAGGGGCATTAGGAAGCACCACTATGAGCAAAACTAGTGGAGGTGATTGAATTCAGCTGAGCTACATCAAATCTTAAAAGATGATGCTGTGAAAGTGCTGCACTCAATATGCCAGCAAATTTGGAAAACTCAGCAGTGGCCGCAGGACTGGAACAGGTCAGTTTTCATTCCAATCCTAAAGAAAGGCAATGCCAAAGAGTGCTCAGACTACCACACAATTGCACTCATCTCACACGCTAGCAAAGTAATGTTCAAAATCCTCCAAGCCAGGCTTCAACAGTACGTGAATTGTGAACTTCCAGATGGTCAAACTGGATTTAAAAAAGGCAGAGAAACCAGAGATCAAATTGCCAACATCCGCTGGATCATAGAAAAAGCAAGAGAATTCCAGAAAAACATCTGCTTCTGCTTTATTGACTATGCCAAAGCCTTTGACTGTGTGGATCACAACAAACTGGAAAATTCTTCAAGAAATGGGAATACCAGACCACCTGACCTACCTCCTGAGAAATCTGTATACGGGTCAAGAGGCAGCAGTTTAGAACCAGACATGGAACAATGGACTGGTTCCAAATTTGAAAAAGAGTATGTCAGAGCTGTATATTGTCACCTTGCTTATTTAAATATATGCAGAGTACATCTTAAAAAATGCCAGGTTGGATGAAGCACAAACTAGATTACAGATTGCTGGGAGAAATATCAGTAACCTCAGATATGCAGATGACACCACCTTATGGCAAAAATCAAAGAGGAACTGAAGAGCCTCTTGGTGCAAGTGAAAGAAGAGTCAAAAATCTTGCTTAAAATTCAACATTCAAAAAACTAAGACCATGGCATCCAGTCCCATAACTTAATGGCAAATTGATAGGGAAACAGTGGAAACGGTGACAGACTTTATTTCCTTGGGCTCCAAGATCACTGCAAATGGTGAGTGCAGCCATGAAATAAAAAGATGCTTCCTCCTTGGAAGAAAAATTATGACAAAACTAGACAGCATATTAAAAAGGAGAGACATTACTTTGCCAACAAAGGTCCATCTAGTGAAGGCTATGGTTTTTCCAATAGGTTTTTTCCAATGGATGTGAGAGTTGAACCATAAAGAAAGCAGAGGGCCGAAGAATTGATTACTTTTGAACTGTGATGTTGGAGAAGACTTGAGAGTCCCTTGGACTGCAAGGAGATCAAACCAGTCATCCTAAAGGAAATCAGTCCTGAATATTCACTGGAAGGACTGATGCTGAAGTTGAAACTCCAATACTTTGGCTACATGAGGCAAAGAACTGACTCAATGGAAAAGACCCAGATGCTGGGAAAGACTGAAGGCAGGAGGAGAAGGGGATAACAGAGGATGAGATGGTTGGATGGCATCATTGACTTGATGGACATGAGTTTGAGCAAGCTCTGGGAGCTGGTGATGGACAGGGAGAACTGGTGTGCTGCAGTCCATGGGATTGCAAAGAGCCAGACACAAGTGAGCTACTGAACTGGAACTGAAATGTGTAAAATAGATAAGCAACAAGGATACACTTAATAGCACAGAGAATTATACTCATTATCTTGTAATAACCTATAGTGAAGTATATGCTGAAAAAAATATTGAATTGCTCTACAGTACAGCTAAAACCAACTATAAAGTGTTAGTTGCCCTGTCATGTCCAACTCTTTTTGATCTTATGGACTGTAACCTGCCAGGCTCCTTTCTCCATAGGATTCTCCAGGCAAGAATACTGTAGTGGGTAGCTATTCCTTTCTCCAGAGTATCTTCCTGATGCAGGGATTGAACTCGGGTGTCCTGTGGTGCATACAAATTCTTTACTTTCTGAGCCACCAGCGAAGCTGAGAAACAACTAGATTTATTTTAAAATTTAAAAAAAAGCAGTTTTACATATATTAATCATGTTGTCCATTCCATCATTAGTATTTATTTATCTAATAACTCAAAGTTTGTACCTTTTGACCATTTCCCTCACTTTACAAATTACATTATTATTAAATATATTCTCCATGCTGTACATTTCATCCTATTTTGTAACTGCAAGTTGATACCTGTTACATTTTCATCATTCTTAATAATATTTGTACTTATGTTGTTGTTTAGTCTCTCAGTCATGTCCGGCTCTGCCACCCCATAGAGTTCAGCACGCCAGGCTTCCCTATCCTTCACTATCTCCTAGCGTTTGCTCAGACTCATGTCCACTGATTCGATGATGCCATCCAACCATTTCATCCCCTGCCACCCCCTTCTCCTCTTGCCCTCAAACACAACATTATAAGTCAGTTTTATTTCAATAAAAATTAAACAAAAAACAATGATATATACTCTGTGTTGTCAAAGTGCTTCCATCTCAGGTTAGGTTATTCCCCACCCCAGATAACCAGCTTTAGGTCTTTGATCAGATTATTTAACCACATTTTCTCATGTGAGATCTGAAATTGTTGATATTATTTAATACATAGAAAGTTCTTATAAATAGTATGTGGTACCAAATAGTTTTCAAATATATTGCTTATTTTTTTCCATTGATAATTTGAAAAGAATGTATTCAATACTTGAAAAATATTTGTGGACTAGTACTTTCAAAATTATATCTTAAACTTCATCAGAAAAAGCAATAGATATTTTATGTTGATCTTCATTGCCTAACTCATTATATTTACAATGTATGAATTATATTACTAAAGTAAAGGTTAATTGATATTTTAGGCAGAAAATTACTTTGGAGGAGATATAAATTTGAGGATTTGTAACAACAAATGTAAAATTTTGAAAGAATATCTATGATTTTAGTTGATGAGTTGAAAACATATGATAGAGGCATTATCATTCTCAACTACTAGTTTGGATTCAGCTATAAGTGCTTAATTGAAAATGATATTAAATAAATATTTATTGATTACTGCAGAGGCAGTTAGATCATCCTAAGGGATGCCAGGAATTATAAATGATCATTTCCATTAGATACTCAAAAAATCATAAATGATCACATCTATTAGATACTCAGAAAAGTTGGAGATACATTGCTAAAATTTTTGAGAAGAGAGGTAAATAAAGTACTTGTTGTTGTTCAGTCGTTCAGTCATGCTTGACTCTTTGTGACCCCATGGACTACATACAGCATGCCAAGCTTCCCTGTCCTTCATCATCTCTCAGAGCTTACTCAAACTCATGTCCATTGAATTGGTGATGCCATTCAACCATCTTATCCTCTGTTATGCCCTCTCTTCTTGCCTTCAGTCTTTCCCAGTATCAGGGTCTTTTCTAATGAGTTGGCTTATCAGGTGGCCATAGTATTGGACCTTCAACTTCAGCATCAGTCCTTTTGATGAATATTCAGGGTTTATTTCCTTTAGGATTGACTGGTTTGATCTCCTTGCAGTCCAAGGGACTCTCAAGAGTCTTCTCCAATACCATAGTTCAAAAGCATCAATTCTTTGGTGCTCAGTCTTCTTTATGACCCAAATAAAGTATAATGACAGTAATCAATGAACATTATAAAATAAAAATATTATGAGTTCAGACAGAAGATACAACATGCCTGAATATTGCTGAAAATGATTAATGAAAGGTATTTTATTTTAATTGATCCTTGAATAGTGAGTAAGTTTTGAATTGCAGTAACAGAAAGAAGAGCATCTAGGGAGAGGAAATGGTATGAATAGTCATCATTTCACATTACTCACAAGGGGGATTGATGTTAATAAAGCAGTTTTGAATAAAAATATAATGTGAGAATGCTTATAACTTGTAAACCACTATAAAAGCTAGTTATTGTATACTTTGAATAGCATCACTAAATTCCATAAAATATATATATTTTATTTTTATATATATATTTTCTTTGCTAGAACTAGTAGTTTATATTTATCGAACACATAACCTCCAGACAACGGGGACTATGCTGATATTTAAGGTGTGATCATCCTCTAGCTGTAGTTCTGTGGTAGATGAATTGTGCACTTAGATAATCTAAAATCATTGACTTGTGTTTATTCTGTAAAGCAGGGATATTGGAAATGTAGAGGACTCATCCTTTTCTGGTGTTTTGTCTAGTGAGGTCCAGAAGTCTGTTCAGGAGAAAGGAGCTCTTCATGGTTGTATTTATACCACACATCACCCATCCCTACCTGATGATGGCCTATATAATGCATATAAATTACCACAAATTTTTATTCCTTCAAATATAAATTATGTGCATTTTCAATGCAATATTTGATACTAAATGTTGATTAATTTTATTTATAGTACTTTACTTTTATCATAGTATTTTTGTTTACTCAGAGACCATAATCAAGAGAAATAAAAAGATGATTTTTACCACATTAATTTATATACATCTACATATTAGTATATGAATATTTCATATCTCATCATACTTGGAATCTAAATTTCTTAAATGCAATTTTCCTTCAACATGAAAATCTGTGTTTTTTATTCCCAAAGACAAGAAGTCTGCAGACTTAATACGTTTTCTTTACAATAGCAGGGAATATATTATCATAGTAATTTAAAAGTAAACTATTAAAAGTTTGATTTAAAATTCTGTTTTTGCCATTTGTGACATGACACAATTCAGACCTCCATTATGCTCTCAATTATCTAGCTTAAATAAATTGGCAAAATTTTCTTCTATTTTTCCTCTTTGTTTCTCTGTGAATTTTGAATTAACTCCAAATAAAATAAGACAGCCTATGCCTCAAGATAAATTTAGAATAAACTCTGTATCAGTATAATGATATGCCTGGAGGCTTCTTGGAGATACTTCATGGATCTTTTCTGTTTCTTGTGAGCAGAGACACTGCCTGCCTTTGATTTCAGGTTACCTTTTCAAGGATATTTGTATAGTGAACATTCTGTCTTAGAAGATATTTTTAGTGTCTCTCTCTTTAAGAAAAAGCAGATTTGTTTACTCTCCACTGTAATAATGTTTCCTTCAGGGGCAGAGTTTTGACAGGCTTACTTGCCAACTTTAAAAGATTCAGGTTCTCTGAGCTCTTTTGGTATACCCTACTACATGCGCAGGTGTCAAGTGGCCCTCTGTGTATCATCCTGTGAGAATTCGGACTCAGAAACCATACAAATGTTGACACTTCTTCTTTTTTTTACTACTATTGCCATGAATAATGATTCTTTGTTTCTAATGCAGGAACCTTGTGTCTTACATCAGCATTCATGAAACTAAATTTTGGCCAGATATATAGTAAAATCTCAGATCCCTCATGGTTCTTGACAGGGATTAGGAGAATAGAGGGAGTTTTGGTGAAAAGTAACTCAGCATGCCAGAATGGCATGCAAAGGGTGTGTAACATAAATTCGTCCTGTTAAAATCATATCCTCAATTTAAGAAACCATTTCATGTTTTTCAGACAACATTAAAAATGTATAAATGATGCTAGTAAAATGGTTTATAAGCAGTTAGCACATAGTTTGCTTGATGTAGAGAACCCAAAAGCTAGGAGTTACAGGAAATGAACACCTAGATCACATAAAGTATCACATGTCTAGTTCTTAAATCTCTTTTGTCAGAATATTAGAACGGACCAAGTTAGTTAGAAAAGAGTCCTCACTGCATGCTTTCTAACAGTTTCCTTCCATTCCCACTGGTTTCTGTACTTTTCCTGAACTGACTCGGTAAGGAGGGCACTGCATAGTCACAGGCATCCCTGTGTTTTTGGTCCTCAGTCTGCTTGTCTCTGACTTGCCAGGGACTTATCATAAAGTTTCTATAGTGGTCTCAAGTCACCAACTAGACTATGGAAGAATTCTCTTCTGAAAATACGTTTATACTACAAAGAGATGGGATAATATTTTTTATCCAAAATAATTTTGATGGTCATGTCATATTTATACTACTATAGTATCTCATGAAAATACTGCTTAAGTATACATTTGGTTTGTTACCTTTTTTAAAAAGGTAAAAGCAAGTGAAAGAAAAAATAGGAAATTATCTTGCTTTAGTAAGTTGGGTTTATAAAGTCTTTTGCTCTTGTAACATGGTGGGGAAAAAAGAGTTTTATACCTAAACTAAAAGTAATTTCAGTGTGGCACCTACAATATTTACGTTTTAATAGACAATTAAATTGACTCCTGGGAATGGAAGAATGGTGTGGAGAATAGAAATTACGAGCCCTTCCAAATTATGTGCCTCTTTCCTCCAGATTCAAGTAATCCTATATCTCCCTCTACTCACATTCTTCACTAATCCTATTTATTATCAGAAATTGATTTTTGCTGTCTTTAGTGAGAGAAATTTGAAAATTGTATGCAATACCAGATGAAATGAAAGGGTGAGAACCAGTAAAGTAGATGGTGTTCTGGTATTAGAAGATGGAAGAAAATGAAAATATAAAAGAACCTGATATTTGATTTATAAGTTGGTGAAAATATAAGATATGGAGTAACTTTTAAAGTCAAACTTTTACTGAGAATCAGTTCAAACATACAGAACTTACGTAGTAAGCTTAAAATATTCACACGGATCTTGTTCCGTGAGTTCTATCTTTTTTTTTTTTTAATTTTCATGAGAAATAGAGCAAAGAATCACAGTTTCTTAAAGGGTGAGAATTGAAAAATAGGCTAGAGAAAGGATAAAAATGGGGAAATAAAACAAGGTTCTCAGTAAAGAAGCATGTTGTTAAAATGATGGTAAAATAGGAACACAATTAAAAATAATTTGGATTAAAAGCTATGAGCATGTAGATTGTTTTTCCCTCTGGTCCCAATAGTTTAGGTTTTTCTAGTTACTTTTAAACTTTCTTAGACCTTTAGAGCAGGGGAAAGATTTTTCTGAATATCTAGCTCATCAGACACAGCCCTTAGTCTGCAGATCACAAGCAAGTCCAGTAGGCTGGCTCTGAGGAAAGGAGGATGTGTGGGAGTGTGTGTCCTGTATATCAGATCAGGCAGGGGTCCCAGCCTCTGGACTGCAGACCGATACCTCCTGTCAGATCAGTGGCAGCATTAGATTAGAAATAAAGAGCACAATAAATGTAATGCCCTTGATTCATCCCAAACCACTACATGCGCCATGGTTCGTGGGAAAATTGTCTTCCATGAAACCAGTCCCTGGTGTCAAAATGGTTGTGGACCACTGTTACATATGTATGTGTGTATGTATGCGTGTATGTGTATAGTATCTATATATACATATATACTTCTCATAATTTTCTTCCATTTATGTCTTAATTTCTACTTGAATTAATCCATGTGCAGACTTAAAAAGAATTTGATTGTTTTTTAATTGTTTAAATACATATTTAGATATTCCTATAATGTGCATGGGCCTTGATATCATCAGTTATACTTGTGAGATTGTCTGTGCATTAGTTCTCCTTTTAGCATATTGTTATGAAATCAGTAGTCTATAGAATAATAGTTTCTTGAATTCTGAAGTATTTCAATCTATTTTTTCTTAGTACTTTTGGCCAAAAATTAACATTCAAAAGCAAAAATCATAAAGCTCAATATTTCTGTAATGACATAATCAAGGAATGATTTAAATCTTGGTTACCAAGATTCATAAAACTGTTCAGTATTCATAGCCACGGTAACTGGCTATGAATCATTTTATGATTTTAAATAATAACAATAGAATATCTACCATGATATTATATTCATGCTGTTATTGTTGTACATCGTTAGCTATTTCTTTTATAAAATTACAACTCTCTTTCCAAACAAAAGACTACATTCTATTCAGAATCCTTTATAACTAAAGATAAAGATGTCAGTATATTAATCACTTTGGGATTGATAACATTGTGTATTTTAAACAATGCATTTAAGGTAAGAGTTTAATTACTTATGTGTTTATTGTGCCCAGTGCAAAGTAAATATCAATGACACAATCCAGGCTTATTTGTAGTAAGATGACTGAATAAAGAGGATCACAGAATTCCCTTACAACACAATTCAAAGAAAAGAATAGTCATCAAAATCAAAACAAATGAAACATTCTCTTAATCTATCTATGTACATAGCGTACCATATCTTTAAAATGAAGTTCTTCCAGAGGGAAAGCAATTATTATAGGAAGGAATGAAAATTTATGTACCATGTTTTGGAACAATTATATGAAATTGATAGAATTGGCAACTTTAAAAGAAGAATGAGATATAAAAGTAAGGGAGAAAATGGTAGTTATCTACTATTGCAAAATCAGAAAGATGAAAGAAAGGAACAAAGAATAGAATAAACAGACTAACATCCAAAATGCATTCTGGAAGAAGGGTAACTGTTTCGTTCTGGACAATAGCAACAACAAAAACAGCTACATAAGCAGGAGAAACATTTCACAGAAATGCCATGCATTTTAGTTTGGTGAATGAATGCTCAATCTTCCTAAGCCAGACTAATGCGGTTGAATGCCAGACCCAGTGTGATCTTAGGCAAGTTACTTAATGTTTATTTAATTAATTAATTTTTTTTTTTTTTAGTTTTGTCACGTCTAATATAAAGGCAACACTAGCATTTTCCTTTAGGATTTTTTTGTGTGTGGGAAAATTAAACGTATTATTACATGAAGACTGGTATCTGGCAGATTGCCAGTGCTTATTAAGATTTAGCTAATTATATTTCATCTTTAGAAAAGCCTGAGGAAAGAAGAACTGAAAGAGAAATGCAAAGGAGAAATTAATTTTAAAATAAGACATCAAAGATAGAAAATAAACAGAAAAAAAAAACAATTTATGGAGCTAAGAATATAAAATGAAGTAAAAACCAGCAAGATCTTGGCAGGATTAATTTTTTAAACATAACAATGAATATGAAAAGTATGTCTGAAAACTGAGTTGATCACAGAGATGAAAAGTATCAGAGAACAGTCCAATTGAAGGCTATTGAACTAAAAGGGATATGTCAGCAACTAAAATTAAAACACTTAGAAAGGACAAACCCAGTGCCCAATAGCATGTGAAATGAACATGATGGATTCCATGAAGTAAAGGAGTGAACAAATTTGAAGAGAAAAAAAAAGTTCTCAGATAATTACTATCATAGAAAACTACAGAAATCAGGAGAAAAAAAGAGTTTGGATTTAAAGATTGTACAGTATTTCAGGAAATCTGATACAGATTGCTTAACAGGGATTACCTATAAGATTTCTGAAATTTAAGAATAGAGAAAGAATTTTACAAGTTTTCAGGAATTAATCTCAAATCTTTTTCAAAGAGGAAACACTTATAATGGTCCTAAGGTCTCTCCAGAAGTACACCCAATGCCATAAGATAGAAATTAATACATACAAAGTTCTGAGGGACAAAATATATTTGTAATCTGGGAGTTTACACACATGTAAGTTGTCATTCAAGTAGAGGCAATCAAAGTGCTCATCCGAATAGAGACTAAGACAAGATGACGTTCATGACACTTTGAGAAAAAACAAAAACATATGAAATCCTGCCAGCCAGGATATTAATAAGATGATTTTGCTTTTCAAAAAAGGAGAATGGGCTATATTAAAAGTATATGTGTGTGAATGCCCACATATGTGTTCCTTTGTGTGTATGTTTAAAACTAGTCCATTTCTTTCTTTGTGTTTATTTTTAAGCAAAATTTTATCCCTCCTTTTGGTTGACAAGACTTTATTTGTTAGAGGGTAATACAGAAAATAAATATCATAAGTTTGGACACTGTACCAATAATAATAGTAATAATGATAAAAATACAAATTCAAAATTATGAGGTAGAGGGGAGAATCCAAAAGGAATATAGATACACTGTTTTTTTCATCTTGCATATTTAGAAGTCATTACATAATATTTAAATTTGACAAAATTTTTAAATAACAGTATGTATTATATGAATTTCTAAAGACCACAAAAACTGAACAGTCATACATTACCAGAATTTAATACATGCTTCTTTTATGTCAGTATCATATTATTTTGCTTATGATAGCTTTGTTATATAGTTTGAAATCAGGAAGTGTAATGCCTCCAGGTTTGTACTTCTTTAAGATTGCTTAGCTATTCAGGGTTTTGGGGGGTTCTGTGTTAATTTTAGGATTTAAAAAAAATATGTGTGAAAAATATCATTGGAACCTTGATAGAGTATGGGGATTTTAACAGTACTGTTTATTCCAGTCCATAAACGCAGAATGTCTTTTCATTTATTTGTGTCGTCTTCAATTTTTTTCATCAGTGTCTTATGGGTTTCAGTTCAGAGACCTCTCATCTCCTTGGTTACATTTACTTCGAAGTATTTTATTATTTTGATTATATTATAAATGGGATTGTCTTCTTTCTTTTTTAAATGGTTTGTTGTTACTGTAGAGAAATGCAACTGACTTTTTACATTCTGCAGTTTTAAGAATCTGTTTATTAGATTAACAGGTTTTTTTGGTAAAGTCCTTAGGGCTTTCTGTATATCAGATCATGTCATCTGCAAACAGAGACAGTTTTCCTACTTCCTCTCCAATTTGGATGCATTTTATTTGTTTTTCTTATGTAATACTCTGACTAGGACTTCTGATTCTATTTTGAGTAGAAATGGTGAGAAGAGCCAGTCTTGTTTTGTTCCATATCTTGAGGAAAAGCTTTCAGTTCTTCATTGTTGCATATTACGTTAAGTATTGGCTTCTCTGGTAGCTCAGCTGATAAAAGAATCTGCCTGCAGTGCCAGAAACCCTTGTTCGATTCCTGGGTTGGGAAGGTCCACTGGAGCAACTAACAGCTGCCCACTCGAGTATTCCAGAATTCCAGCCCACCAGGCTCTTCTGTCTATAGAATTCTCTACCATCTTAGCCCCCAGTGGTAGGCAAAAAATACCAGTTATAAGCAAAACTCTTTAAGCTGGAAAAGTCTGTCTCCAATTTTATAGCATTGTGTTTGTGATACCTGATAGCATTGAAAGTCTTAGGTTTCATTTTATCTATAACAGGGTACTCTGGATCTCTTATTCTGTAGTTTAAGGTGCTCTGTACTTATAAAAGAGTGATTCATGTGGGGAAGGAACAGTGCAATAGGCTTATAATATATATCTTAACTGGTTATCTCCTACTTTGCCTTTAGATGTTATTTCAAAGCCACCAGTTTCAACTGTAAATATATGATAGATAATTTTAATCTTTGATATTTACTTTACTATATAACCATGAAGTGTTAGTTGCTGAGTCGTGTCCCACTCTTTGCAACCATGTGTACTATAGCCTGCCAGGGTTCTCTGTCCGTGGAATTTTCCAGGCAAGAATACTGGAGTGGGTAGCTATTTCCATCTCCAGGGGATCTTCTTGACCCACAGATTGAACCTGGGTCTCCTGCATTGCAGGCAGATTCTTTATCATCTGAGCCACCAGGGAAAATTTCCTAATACCTTGATGATAAATTTGAGTAATTTGCACATTCATTATTACCAGGTTAAGAGAAAGATTTGTTTTAGAACATGGGATTTCAGATACAGCTAGACTCCCAAGTGTCTTTGAAAGCACTCAATCTGGTACCATGGGAGAACAGAACCATTAAAATGTTACATTAAGTAATGGGCAAATAATATATTTTAAAATTTAGGAATTTTCTGTGACTATAATAACTACCCCATATATTATACTATACAGTGTTACACTGTGTGTGTGTGTGTGTGTGTGTGTGTGTGTGTGTGTGTGTGTATGCTCAGTCATGTCTGAAGACTTGTAAGCCTATGAACTGTGACTTGAAACCTAGGGACAGGCTCTTCTGTCCTTGGAGTTTTCCACTCAAAAGTATTGGAGTGGGTTGCCATTTTTTATTCCAGGGAGTCTTCCCAACCCAGGTATCTAACTCATGTCTCTTTCACCTCCAGCATTGACAGGCAGATTCTTTACCACTACACCACCTGGGAAGTCATATATTAATCTGTACTATATATACATGTACATATATGCATGTACTATAATATATATATGACATAATGTATATATATATTATACTCTATATCATATATATTATATATTATCTATACATTATGTATATATACTATATTATGCCATACTATAGTAACTGTCCCATATAGTTTAGAAAATGTGTGTGTGTATAAGTTAATTACCAAAGAAATTTTTGGTTGCTATTTCTTTGAGATATTGGCAAAAGAGATATCTTGTCTTAATCTTCTTTGTAGCACTTTTAAACTTAATATGACTATACTATAAACTTGAGGATAATTTGTATAATGAAAACTTTTCCAGTTTTTTGATGCAACTTCAAGAAACTCATATGAGAGCATTGTTTTTTTGTTGTTGTTAATTTTTTAAACCGAATCTTAGTTGTTGTACTTAACAGATTTATGAAGCCTAATCTAAGAAACACAAATCATTTGTGGTTTGTTTAGTTTTTGTTTATCCCCCTTGAAAGTAATTTAGATTGTATGCAGAGAAGTGTGTAGGTTAACATTAGAGCCATCTGGCATAGACGCCTGCCACCACATTGACCTCTTGTCTTGTCTTGGTTGTCTTGGCTGCTCTGCCTGGCATGCCAGGTGCTTACATCATCTTCACAGCGCAAGTAGACCTGCCAACATCTGCAGTTTCTATGAAGATGTCAGTCTTCCCAAATGGAGGAATTGAGGGTATAGGAAAATTAAGGTTAGCTTTTAGAACTTCTAAAACCCAATCTCAAAGCCCTGAAACATATGTTAATTTTCACTTATTTCTAGAAAATTAGCTATAGGTGGCTTTCACCTTACACAGCTAAAGCCTCAGAGGGTATGGTGATTTTGAATGAAAAATAAATGATTTCACATGTTTCATATGTTTTTGGTCATCTGCATTACTCAGCTTTGAGAGTAAATTTGAACATTATTCAAAATTTAGAATGTTTTATATGTCTTCTATGGGAAATTTGCTTATAAAAATCAGAGTCTGCATTTTCTTTTTTAGCTTAGTACATGCATTTCTTTTAAGATGGCCCATTTTAAATGATCCTTTTCAAAGGAGAAAAGCTTTTCAGACTCTTTTCTTATATGAAAGATATTTCAAAGCTTTACCTTATGCATACAGCATTTTAATCATTGTTGCAAATGATTCTGCAAATATACTGCTCCTGCTGTTTTTGTTACTTTATTGTATATTTCATTCTGTCTTTGAAGCAGGTGATATTGCAAGAGGTGGAATATTTAACTTTAACCATGATCTGTTTCTCAAAATTCATATCAGTTTAAATGACTTACCCTTTTCCTTTAGGAATTTTTAGATTTTTCTAATGTAGCTTATAAATCAATATGTTTTAGCTAGTACAAATTTTGATGAATTGTCAGCTATAAGCTATTGTAGGAGATAAATTCAGACTTTGCCTATAAATAACTGTAAATTTTTAATTTGAAATTCTAGCATATTATAAAGTACAGCTACATATCATTTTATAGAATGTGTGATCATTTTGTCTACTTTTGGAGGAGATAGTGGGAGTAAATGAATCTAGTTATTCTTCCTAAACTATCCCTGCTCCAAGAAATCTATTATTCTTCCAGAAAGCAATTCCTATTTTGTCTTTTTTTTTAATTATAAAATTTAAAGTATAGAGGTAATATGCCCTTCAGAAATTAACCTTTTGGTTCTGTTTCTTATTGAAACATGTAAGTTATCAGATGAAAAATGAATCGCCAGCCCAGGATTGATGCATGATACAGGGTGCTCAGGGCTGGTGCACCGGGATAACTCAGAGGGATGGAATCGGGAGGGAGGTGGGAGGGGGGTACTGGAAAGGGAACACATGTATACCCATGGCGGATTCATGTCAATGTATGGCAAATCAACACAATAATGTAAAGAAAATGAATATATTTTAAAAATATGAATGAAAGTTTATACACATTGAAAACAAATACTAAGACTACTACTTAGCCAATAAACAAGACAGTTAAGAGGTTAATATAAAAGCACTCTAGCAAAAAAAAGAAAAGCTGTCGCTTTTTTTTTTAATTATCATTATAATGATTGGGAATGATTCCAAGTTACAAGAGGCCTTAGAGAACATCCAGTTCAAATCTGGTTAAGTTATAGCACCATGAAATGAAACCAGTGTTACAGTTGGGGTCATGTCACAGATCAGTTCACTTCAGTAGCTCAGTCACGTCCTACTCTTTGCAACCCCATGGACTGCAGCCTGCCGTGTTTCTGTGTTTATCACCAACTCCTGGAGCTTGCTCAAACTCATGTCCATTGAGTCGGTGATGCCATCCAACCATCTCATCCTCTGTCATCCCCTTGTCCTCCTGCCTTCAATCTTTCTCAGCATCAGGGTCTTTTCCAGTGAGTCAGGTCTTTGCATCAGTTGGCCAAATAATGGAGCTTCAGCATCAGTCCTTCCAGTGAATATTCAGGACTGATTTCCTTTAGGATTGACTGGTTGGATCTCCTTGCAGTCCAAGGGACTCTCAAGAGTCTTCTCCAATGCCATAATTGAAAAGCATCAGTTCTTTGGCACTCAGCTTTTTTATGGTCCAGCTCTCATATCCATAAATGACTATTGGAAAAACCATAGATTTGACTAGACAGACCTTTGTTGGCAAAGTAATGGCCTACCAGGGAAGCCCAAGAAGGCTGGAGTGGGTAACCTACCCCTTCTCCAGGCGACCTTCCTGACCTAAGACTAGAACCAGGGTCTCCTGTGTGGCAGGCAGATTCTTTACCAGCTGTGCTACAAGGAAAGCCCCATATCACAGATGAAATCATAAAATAATTTTCTTGCTGGTAATTCTTTGATGAGAGCCATGTGAAAAGCCATCCTAAGATGATTCCATGTATCAATTTACTCTAAACTAATGTGGATGACCTAGAAAAAAAAAATGTGACTGAAATTAATTTAAAACACTGATGAATGAACTAGTCACCCTAATGCATATATCTTAAAGAGGAAGCCCAAAAATCAGTTACAAAAATAAATCTAAAAATGCTTTAATATATTAACCCATACATATGGGTCTCTGGAAGCTGACATCTTGTTCAACTACTAGTTAATAGTCATTTTGAACTCTGTAAATATATGTACTTTTCAGTTATTATATACTTTTTTGGATTATGGAGCACTAGAGAACCTAGGTTTTGCCATCAGAGAGCTCAAAGTCTTCTAGGGATTACTGCTACTGCTGCTGCTGCTAAGTCACTTCAGTTATGTCTCTGTTCGACCCCATAGATGGCAGCCCACCCAGCTCCCCCATCCCTAGGATTCTCCAGGCAAGAACACTGGAGTGGTTTGCCATTTCCTTCTCCAGTGCCTGAAAATGAAAAGTGAAAGGGAAGTCACTCAGTCGTGTCCGACTCTCAGCAACCCCATGGACTGCAGCCTCCCAGCCTCCTCCGTCCATGGGATTTTCCAGGCAGGAGTACTGGAGTGAGGTGCCATCGCCTTCTCCGTCTAGGGATGAAAAGGTGCTTAAATCTACCCATGGCAGATTCATGTCAATGTATGGCAAAACCAAGATGATAATGTAAGAAAACCAGAATTGAAAGAGCCACGTGCACCCCAATGTTCATCGCTGCATTGTTTACAATAGCCAGGACATGGAAGCAACCTAGATGCCCATCAACTGACGAATGGATAAGAAAGCTGTGGTATATATACACAATGGAATATTACTCAGCATTAAAAAAAAATTCATTTGAAGCAATTCTACTCAGATGGACGAAACTGGAGCCCATTATCCAGAGTGAAGTAAGCCAGAAGCAAAAACAACAATACAGTATATTAACACATATATATGGAATTTAGAAAGACAGTAATGAGAACCCAACATGGGAGACAACAAAAGGAACTCAGATGTATAGAATAGACTTGTGGACTTTGTGGATGAGGGTAAGGGTGGGATGATATGGGAGAAGGGCATTGAAGCATGTTAATTGTCATGTGTCTAATCAATCGCCAGCCCAGGATTGATGCTCGGGACTGGTGCAGCGAGATTTCCCGGGGGGGAGGGAGGAGGGAGGGGGGACCCGGAGGGGAAGCATATGTAAACCCATGGTGATATCATGACAATGTATGGCAAAAACAATAATAAAAAAAATAAATAAATTAAAAAAAAATAAAAAAAATAAAAAGCCCCCCCCCAAAATAAATTAATTAATTAAAAATAAATAAATAAATAAAAATAAAATAAATCCACTTTATTTAACCACATAATTCTATAGTTCAATCTAGGAAATTTATTTAATAAATGTTTGAAAATAATATAATAGCATTTGAATGAAGAAATAAGAAAAGGTTTTGAATTTGAGTAGCAATGAAATAATAATGGAGAAGAACACAATATTGTGAGAAGGGTAATATGAGGGGGATACAAAGGGGAAGAATTTTGTTGATACTGGAGCATTCTGTGGTGTGATTAGGTTATTTTTAAAAGCTATTTGTAGATTATATTGTATAGGTTTCTGAACATTGTGTCAATAGTCGTATAATAAATTCATTATTTTATTAAAAGGTATTATAGGTTTTGAATTAAGAAATGGTATTCACATGATATTTAAAATACATTAATCTGATGACTGTATGTGGAGCTCACTAAAGAAATAAGAGAATATTTTCCAACTCTGTGAATCTGTCTACTCTAAGGACCTCATATGAGTGCAGTCACATAGTATATGTCTTTCCTGTGACTGGCTTATTTCACTTAGTATAATATCTTCAAGGTTCATCAGTATGTCTGAATTTTCTTCCTTTGTAAGGCTGAATAATCTTCCACTGTATGTATGTGCCACGTTTTGCTTATTCATTCATCTGTTGATGGACACAGGGTTTCAGTTTTTGCAAGATGAAACGAATTCTGAAGATTCAACAGTGTGAAGGTTCTTAATACCACTGAACTGTACAACTCACAGTGAGTTGTCACCTCATGCATATTAGGATGGCTGTTATCAAAAAGACAAGAAAAAGCAGCACTGGGGAGAATGTGGAAAAAAGGTGACCCTTGTGCAGTGATGGTGGTAATGTAAATTGCTACAGCCACTCTGGAAGACAGTATGGAGATTCCTCAAATAATTAAAAAGAGAATAACCAAATGACCCAGCTATTTCCCTTCTAGGTATTTTTCAAAGAGTATGAAGATACACACACTTCCAAAAGGTACACACACTTGTATTCAGTGCAGCTTTATTTACAGTAGTCAAGGTAAGGAAATAGCCCAAGGGCCCTATTATAAATGAATGGATTAAGATGTTGTGTGTACACCATATATATTAGCCATAAAAAATGAAATCTTGCCACATGCAACAATATGAATGGACATTGAAGCTATTATGTTAAGTGAAACAAGTCAGATGGAGAAGCATGAATACTGTGTGATATCAGTCATATGTGAAATGTAAAAACAAACAAAAACATACACTTAGGTACAGAGAACAGAGTAGTGGTTACCAGAGGAGAAGGGGATGGGGAAATGGGGAAAAGGGATCAACAGCATGGAGATGGATGGTAACTGAGTTTTTGGTGGTGAGCACCCTGTAGTGTATACAGAGGTTGAAATGTAAGAGACACATAAAACTATATAATGTTATAAAAAGTGTTTACCTCGATTTAAAAATGCCTGATATGGTAAATTTTATGTTACATATTTATCCCAATTAAAATTTTTAAAACCTTAAAGTGTTTTTTTTTTAATAACCAAATACAAGTGAAAGAACAGAGGAGATATAAACTATTGCATTAGCCAAGGCATGGGATGACAAGGACACACGCTACATCTCAGGCATCCGACCATCTGTCTATCAATACATAATCTGTTGGGAAACTACTGGATTTTATGTCATGTGCTGGATCAAACAGGGCTTACTAGTTTATTATGTGTGTGTGTGTGTGTGTGTGTGTGTGTGTTTATGGGTGGTATAGTAAAGGAAGTAGGTTTCCCTGGTGGCTGAGACCGTAAAGAATCTGCCTGCAATACAGGAGACCTGTGTTCAATCCATGGGTTGGGAAGATCCCATGGAGAAAGGAATAGCAACCCACTTCAGTATTCCTCCTTAGAGAATTCCATGGATGAAAGAACAAGGAGAGAGAGAGAGAGTCTCTCATGACTGAGAGACTAACGCTACACTCAATAACAGAAGTACAGACATATAAAGTGACAATTATATATTGCTTTAAGTGATACAATAAATCTATGTTTAGCCATAAAGACTTATAAAAAGTGTCATCAGGAAGGATTTTCTAGATAATGCTTGTTGGATGCAAATTTACCCTCGTTCACAGAAATATTGAAAATAACAAGAATAGTATATACAAAACATAGTACTGGAAAGCACTGCACATTTGCAGAACTGTGGTTGGCAAAATGTACTTTATAATAACCACATTGTTGATACAGTGTGGTTAGAATAAAGTGCGTATTCATGCTGAAATAGTAAGCCATGACACTGGAAACAGGTGTATTTTGTAACAGTATAATTTACCAATGTATTGCTCTGTACACTGTTCTAACAGAAATATAACTATTATTTTTTTTAATTAGGTCATTTATTTTGTAGTTAATGGCTCTAGGAAATGTAATCAGGTCTGTATTTTTTAAAGTGTGGAATAATGGCACCAATGAAACATATTTTACTGAGAATATTCATTCCCGCACTTTGATGGGAGATAATTCTCCATGGATTTCTAATATTTTTCTCTGTCTTAAAACGAAGTCACTTTCTTTGTTGCATACTGTTTTTTTAAGGATATATGTATAGGGATCAACCTTAAATAATAGACTGTCTCCCCTTGGAATTAAAGGCAGGCATAGTTACCAGAGAATAGCAAGGAGAGATAAGAAAGCATTCTTCAGGGATCAATGCAAAGAAATAGAGGAAAACAATAAAATGGGAAAGACTGGAGATCTCCTCAAGAAAAATAGAGATAACAGGGAACATTTCATGCAAATATAGGCTCAATAAAGGACAGAAATTGTAGGGACCTAACAGAAGCAGAAGATATTAAGAAGAGGTGGCAAGAATACACAGAAGAGTTGTACAAAAAGGATCTTCACGACCCAGATAATCACGATGGTGTGATCACTCACCTAGAGCCAAACATCCTGGAATGTGAAGTTAAGTGGGCTTTAGGAAGCATCACTACAAACGAAGCTAGTGGAGGTGATGGAATTCCTGTTGAGCTATTTCAATTCCTGTAAGATGATGCTGTGAAAGTGCTGCACTTAATATGCCAGCAAATTTGGAAAACTCAGCAGGGCCACTGGGCTGGAAAAGGTCAGTTTTCATTCCAATCCCAAAGAAATGCAATGTCAAAGAATGCTCAAACTATTGCACAATTACACTCATCTCACACGCTAGTAAAGTAATGCTCAAAATTCTCCAAGCCAGACTTCAGCAATACGTGAACCGTGAACTTCCAGATGTTCAAGCTGGTTTTAGAAAAGGCAGAGGAACCAGAGATCACATTGCTAATATCCGCTGAATCATCAAAAAAGCAAGAGAGTTCCAGAAAAACATCTGCTATTGACTATACCAAAGCCTTTGACTGTGTGGATCACAATAAACTGGAAAATTTTGAAAGAGATGGGCATACCAGATCACCTGACCTTCCTCTTGAGAAACCTGTATGCAGGTCAGGAAGCAACAGTTAGAACTGGACATGGAACAACAGCCTGGTTCCAAATAGGAAAAGGAGTATGTCAAGGCTGCTTATATTGTCACACTGCTTATTTAACTTATATGCAGAGTACATCATGAGAAACGCTGGACTGGATGAAGCACGGGCTGGAATCAAGATTGCCGGGAGAAATATCAAGAACCTCAGATATGCAAATGACACCACCCTTATGGGAGAAAGTGAAGAACTAAAGAGCTTCTTGATGAAAGTGAAAGAGCAGAGTGCAAAAGTTGGCTTAAAGCTCAGCATTCAGAAAAGTAAGATCATGGCATCCGGTCTCATCACTTCACAGCAGATAGATGGGGAAACAGTGGAAACAGTGGCTGACTATTTTTCTGGGCTCCAAAATCACTGCAGATGGTGATTGTAGCCATGAAATTAAAAGACACTTACCCTTGGGAGGAAAGTTATGACCAAGCTATACTGCATATTAAAATGCAGAGACATTACTTTGCCATCAAAAGTCTGTCTAGTCAAGGCTATGGTTTTTCCAGTGGTCATGTATGGATTTGAGAGTTGGACTATAAAGAAAGCTAGGCTCTGAAGAATTGATGCTTTTGACCTGTGGTGTTGGAGAAGACTCTTGAGAGTCCCTTGGATTGCAAGGAGATCCAACCAGTCCATCCTAAAGGATCTCAGTCCTCGGTATTCATTGGAAGGACTGATATTGAAGCTGAAACTCCAAGACTTGGCTGCCTCATGTGAAGAGCTGGCTCATTGGAAAAGACCCTAATGCTTGGAAGGATTGGGGGCAGCAGGAGAAGGGGACGACAGAGGATGAGATGGCTGGATGAGGATGAGAGGACTCGATGGCCATAGATTTGGGTAGACTCCAGGCGTTGGTGATGAACAGGGAGACTTGACTTGCTGCAGTTCATGGGGTTGGAAAGAGTTGGACATGACTGAGTGACTGAACTGATATTACTACTCACTGCGAAATGATCAAGTTCGTAAGTTCAGGGAGCCACCACATGTGTAGATGTAACCTGGTCCCTTTTTTATTGCACTGTGGAAACTCCGCTCAGAACTGGCATAAGAAAAAGCTGCTAACCTGGACATGGCCATGGCTGTGAGTAATCAAGTCCTTTTCCTTGACAAAGAGTCTTACGGCTTCTGTGGTCACATATAAAACTGTGGCAGGGTGACTTGTTAGCTTGTAAATAGAACCTTCATAATTTTTGACAGTTTGGGCTATGTGGATGAGAAGGTGGGAAAGATTTTAGTTTTGAAAGAGAATGAATGAGGCTTGATTAACAAAATTTGAAGAATGTTCATAAAAATTGTAACAGATATGCTGACCAGCCTATATGACCAACCAGGCAGTAACAGTTCCTCTACCTCATTGCCTTTTTATAAGAAGAAATCAGAACTGTGATTGCAGATAGAGTCCTGGGAAGCAGGTATAAAGAGATCTTCCTCAGTGGTGCTGGAGTTGTTGCAAACTGTCCTCTTCATGGAGAGGAGAGGAGGATTTCTGAGCCAAACTAGTTGTCAGTCTAAAGTCTGACCCGCTAAAACAACTAGAATTAAGGTTTTTTTCTGGATGGAAAGAATTCTGTTCTCTTTGAGAAAACAGTTTTGTATAGCCTTGCACATACTCCGAAGGTGAAGGTAGGGGGATTAATGTCTGCTATAGGCAGAAACAAGGTAAACCATTACTACTTGGCCAGATTTATTTGGGAGATAATGGTCTGGACATGTAATGCTTATTAAGGAAGAATGGCAACACTTTTTGTTTTATGGCTGAATCCCTTGTTGATTTAAGAAAACCACATAACATAAGAGTTATGAGTTTAAGTTTTATTCAGGGCCTTATTGAGGACTGTAACCCTGGGAGACAGCCTCTCAGGAGCTCTGAGGAAATTGCTCTGAAGAGGCAGTGGAGAAGCCAGTTTATATATGGTTTTTGGCTAGGGAATACAAGCAATCATGCATTCATCTCTATAAAGATTATTCCTAGTCACAAAGAACAGATATCTCAAGTTAATGATTTTAGTACTTTTCTTTGTATGGGAAAATGCAAGAATCTGGGTTCATTAAAATTCTTCCTAAGAGATTCATCTAATTATCTAAGGGAGCTGCTTGTCCAAAGCAGAGTTACTTATACTGTAATCATCCTAATTTCCTCTCAAAGTACATTGACAGACATCCCTTGCAGTGGGTTACAACTTAACCCTGGTAGAACTGGGTAGTTCTTCTTTGTTGATACCCTTTTGCAGCCTACCAAACTTAAAGTATACTCAGACATGGCAGTAAAAGTTCTCTGAGTATTTTTATAATGGGTGCTGGAGACTAATGTACTAATGTACTTCTCTAAGAGATTTCCAAGAGAGATATTCAAGGTAAACAATAGGTGAAACATTGACCATTATTTAGGTTCATACTGCCACAGATTGTTAATAGATAGATTTATAGCACTAATGAAGGTGACTCACTGGATAATGAGACACTGACCCCAGTTCTAGACAAATTCTTGCATGGCTTCTTTGGTGGCTCAGGTGGTAAAAAATCCACTTGCAATGCAGGAGATCCGGGTTTGATCCCTGGGTCAGGAAGATCCCTTGGAGAAGGAAATGGAAATTCACTCCATTATCCTTGCCTGGGAAATCCCATGGACAGAGGAGCTTGGCGGGCTACATTCCATGGGGTTACAAGACTTGAACATGACTTAGTGGCTAAACTACCACCACTACCATCCAAGATAATTCCCTTAGCCTTTCTGAAGAAACCACATGAGAACTTGAGACATTATGATAATAGGGAGCAAATGCTCATTAAATTAAGGCGGACTCTAAACATCTTTGCTGCTGTGAAAGTCAAGCCCAGCCATCAAAAAGGAACAGACCTATGGTCCTTGTAGAAAAGTGATGTGACTGTGGCTGTTAAAAGGTCTTTAAGTCTAGAATAGGCGATTTCAGTCATGATGATTTTGCTACTTGATATAGATTTTGGAAATTTAATTGATCCACAAGCCACTGCTATATCACTAAAATCTTAAGGTAAGTGAGAGAGCTTGTTCAGAGGCAGGGTACCTAGCCCCAACCTAAGTAGTTTTAAGGAGAAAAATAATATCAGATGAGATGAGAGTCTTCTTGTTTCCAAAGTAGAACAAAAAGTACACTGATCTCTCTGAGTATGCCAAGGAACTTCAGGAAGGAAAGAAACTGCAGCTTTATGGTTCTAATGGATATAGAAAAGTTACTTTCCTCCTTAGGGCTTTGTGGAGAAGGGATACCAAAATTTAACTGATTGGATTTGGGTGAGCTTCTGAGAGGAGCAGGGCAGCTAATGTGATCCTTTGAATAAGGGCCTTTGGGAAAATTTACTGTTCTGTTTTTGTTTTTATCACATCTGAATATGTAATAGAAAATTGATTTTTTTCTATACGTGCATTTCCCTCTCCCATAATTAGCATGGCAAAGTCTCCCTGTAGGAATAGCTCATTTAGAGAAGTGTTCCTTTCTTTGAGGTCCTGCAACCTAATCACTCCTCTGAGTAGAATTTCTGTAACTGATGATTTTGCCAATTAGAGGATCTGGCAAAGGGAGGCAGCCTCCACCTAGTATGTGCTCCTTGGGGTTTAAGACATGCTTCTGATAGGGATATCAGGCAGTCCTTGTAAATGGCATCTGTTAGATTGCTCCCAAGCTCTAGTCAAAATTCAATGCCTGAGCCATGAAGTTCTTGTGATTTTTTTGGAAGTCCCTTCAAACAAGGACTGGGTTCAATTATTTGAACTTCAGTGGATATCAAGGCTGGCCAGCAACCTGGGAGGCTACACTGTAGACACTGTCAGCCTCTGCCCCTCACTTTCAGAGAGTTTATGATTGTGAAAAACATTTTTGTTTCAGGGACACCATATGTTGCCCTGACTATATTTTTTTGTATAGAGGCCAGGAATTAACTTGCCCCTAGGGATGGTCATAATTGACCATCAAGTATTTAAGAAAACACCACTAGTTGATCATGTACCCCTCATTTGACTGCATGAGGCTGAGCTGAAAGCCCTCAAGAGCTGAAGTCATGGCTCTTGGTTTTGGGGGTGATTTATGGAGGAATACATGTCTCATTATTAATGTTCACTTTGTGTGCAGTAATCCCTAAAATAGAGATCATCAATTGGAAAAAAGGAGTGCTGATCTTTCCCCTGAATTCAGCTGCAGTGATCAATGACATAACTTTGGTTTTTGAAAGCTTTCAGCTCAGCCTCAACTCACTGACCCAGGTTAGTTAGAGGTGACAGATTTGCCCTAGACTTTCTCCTTGTCTGCCAAAGCAGGCAAAGAGTCTGAGCTATCTTTAATACTTCCAGCTGTAACTGAGTTAATGTCTTGGGTCAAGTGGAAATGTCAATACAGAGAGTCACCTAGCTTTTAAGGCAGTTCCTAATTAGTTGCAGGATTTTTTCAGCTGCCTGGATCTGGGGCCTTGGGGGACATGACTGAGTTCAGTTCTGCAACTCAGCCTCATATTGCTCAGTCTTATTGTTAGTAGCCTTAAATAAATGCTCTGTGGAATAAATTGGTGGTTTTAGTCCCAGCCTGTCAGTCAGATTAATCAAAGCAGTCAACAGGATGTTGTAGTGATGGAAAATTTTTCCAAAAGTTAAGACCCTATAGAGAATACTTGGATGTTGTTAAGAGACATTATTCTCCATAGATTTCTCATACTTCTGTACCACTTGCAAAGAGAGGCACTTTCTTTGTGCCACAATAGTTTTTTATTCATATTTAATAGTGGACAGGGGCTTCCCCTGTGTCTCAGCTGGTAAAGAAACTACCTGCAATGCAGGAGACCTGGCTTTGATCCCTGGGTTGGGAAGACCCCCTGGAGAAGGGAATGGCTACCCACTCCAGTATTCTGGCCTGGAGAATTCCATGGAATGTATAGTCCATGGGGTTGCAAAGAGTTGGACACAACCGAGTGACTTTCACTTTCAATTAATTTCAGTAGTGGACAGACATGGGAGATAGTGTTTTATTCCCTAACAAATGGCAGATATGTTTACTCCCCATTATCAAAGATTTACATTTTCCTTGCACATCCCAATGAGGTTTGTCTCCTGAAACACAGCCCTATGTGCACTTGCTCTCTTTGTGTTAGCTTGTGGGGATTGGCACTAGGAAATCATCATACACACTCACAAGTATTGACGCTATTGCTGTTGATGTGAATAAAGCTTTATGTGTCTAACCCAAGAGTTTATGTCTTCTTCTAGCAAATATGAAGCTGTGGTGGGCTAAAGATTAGCTTACCTGTAGGATAAAATCTTAGATGCTTCACACACTTCTTCATAGGCACATTATGTTTGTGGTTAAAAAATTATGTTGTGGAAGCTAATTTTCAGAGACTGGACTATATCCCAGCAACATTTATTATTAGGTTGTAAAATTTCACTTTTGTCTGAAATTTAGCTCCGTAAGATGCTTTGCTATCCAAAATCTGAACATGTGCTAAGCTATTAGTCAACACTCTACAGCACTGGTATAAATAGGTAAGAATGCTAGATAAATTGTAATCTGAGTAGCTGAATCCTAAGTCATTTTAATGGGAAATGGATTATATCATCAATACATGAATATAAAAGAACTGTGATCTCCAGGAAATTATTAGTAGCACATCAAAAGCTGTTCATTTGTTGAAAAAATAACATCTGAGAGATAGCATTAAACCAAATAACTAGAAAA
Organism: Antilocapra americana; assembly: GCA_007570785.1. Lineage (NCBI taxonomy): Eukaryota > Metazoa > Chordata > Mammalia > Artiodactyla > Antilocapridae > Antilocapra > Antilocapra americana. The sequence goes on from ML662438.1 coordinate 8,019,676, forward strand.
TGCATAGGAAGTAAAAATTGTTAAAGTTTTAATAATGAAGCTTACAGTAGCCAAAATGTGAATACTGTCTTTAAAGGTGTAGGAAATCTAATGTAACTCAATGTAACATTTCCTAATAGAGCAATAGTAACTAAAAATGCTACTCATCAATGTGCATCATGAGATGAGCATTTTTACAGGAATTAACAACATGTAACTTGAAATAGACAATTATGGAAATTAACTGTGGATGGGAAATTTCCATAGAAAATACTTATGAAGTTTTTTAATTCTGCTTTTTCATAAAATAGGGTAAATATTAGAAAGAGCATCATTATCTTTTATTTTGTCACATATTTTTCATTAATCTCTAATTTCCCTTAACATTTAACTGTTATTTCTTAACTATCAATATATTATATTTCTCATTCGTTCATTCTACAAAAATGTTCTGGTATTTATTACATTGCTTGTAATTTCATAGTTTCAGATTTCTAGAAAATCAGGTCTGCTGGCTTTAACAGAAGTAAAATGTATACTTTATTTGTAACTTGAAATAATGATGAGTGATATTTGCAAAACGTTATACAGTTTTCTTTCAAACTTTAATCTTAGCAACAAATAAGAGCAGGACTGATTGTTTCCATTTGACAGAGAAATAATGGTAAGTTCCTAAGGGGAAGTGATCCAAAGCTATATTGCACAGTCAAAATTTCAAGTTTACAAAAAACCATGTTCTTTCTCACTATGTACTACATACACTTGGCAGATGATAGAGTGGATTAAAATAAGTCTAATTGCAATGTGGAATTAATCTTTGTATTATCAGTGGTTTTTGAAAATTATACTTTAAGAATGGATAAAAACAGCAGAAAGGCCATAAGTTCATTTAATTCTCAAATCTTTGATATCCCAAATATGCCTAAGATAATGTATCTTGATTTTGTAGCTTAGAAATGCAGAGTAAACTAAAAAAATATTTTAGTGTGGAAAATTGGGATCTGCTGTCAGGCATAATTGTCTAAGTTATTGTTATTATCAAAATAGTATATCATGATTTATAGGACATATTTGGTGGTATTTCAAGAGAGACTTGATTCTTGTGCTAATGAATTTCTATTCCTATAAGGAATGTAAGTCTATAAGAAAAGCAATAGATTCTATAAATTTAACGTATAGTAACTTTGTTCTTGTCACATGTTTCAGTGATTATGAACATCTTTTAAAATAGGCTAAGTGAAAGAAAGGGGCTTCAAGGTGGTGCTCAGTCAGTTCAGTCCCTCAGTCGTATACAACTCTTTGCGACACTATGGACTGCAGCACACCAGACTTCCCTATTCATCATCAACTCCTGGAACTTGCTCAAATTCATGTCTATTGAGTTGGTGATGCCATCCAACCATCTCATCCTCTGTCGTCCCCTTCTCCTGCCTTCTATATTTCCCACCATCAGAGTCTGTTCCAGTGAGTCGGTTCTTCGCATCAGGTAGCCAAAGTATTGGAGCTTCAGCATCAGTACTTTCAATGAATATTCAGGGATTTCCTTTAGGATTGATTGGTTTGATCTTGCAGTACAAGGGACTCTCAAGAGTCTTCTCCCAACACCACAATTCAAAAGCATCAATTCGTTGGTGCTTAGCTGTCTTTATGGTCCAACTCACATACATACATGACTACTGGATAAATCACAGCTTTGACTTTATGGACCTTTGTCGGCAAAGTAATGTCTCTGCTTTTTAATATGCTGTCTAGGTTGGTCATAGCTTTTCCTCCAAGGAGTAAGTGTCTTTTAATTTCATGGCTGCAGTGACTATCTGAAGTGATTTTGGAGCCCCCCCAAAATAAAGTTTCTAACTGTTTCCATTGTTTCCATCTATTTGCCATGAAGTCATGGGACTGGATGCCGTGATCTTCATTTTTTGAATGTTGAGTTTTAAGCCAAGTTTTTCACTCTCCTTTTTCACTTTCATCAAGAGGCTCTTAAGTATCTCTTTCCTTTCTGCCATAAGGATGGTGTCATCTGCATATCTGAGGTTATTGATATTTCTCCCAGCAATCTTGATTCCAGCTTGTGCTTCATCCAACCTAGCGTTTCTCATGATGTACTCTGCATGTAAGTTAAATAAGCAGGGTGACAGCATACAGCCTTGACGTACTGCTTTCCTAATTTGGAACCAGTCTATTCTTCCATGTCTGGTTCTATCTGTTTATTTTTGACCTGAATACATATTTCTCAGGAAGTAGGTAAGGTAGGTCTGGTATTTCTCTCTTTTTAAGAGTTTTCCAAAATTTGTTGTGATCCACCTACTCAGTTTATTGTAGTCAATGAAGCAGAATTAGATCTTTTTCTGGAACTCTCTTGCTCTTTCTATGATCCAGCAGATATTGGCAATTTGAACTCTAGTTTCTCTGCTTTTTCTAAATCCAGCTTGAATATCTGGAAGTAAATGGTTCATGTATTGTTGAAGCCTGGCTTGGAGAATTTTGAGCATTACTTTGCTAGAGTATGAGATGAGTGCAATTGTGCAGTAGTTTGAACATTCTTTGGCATTGCCTTTCTTTGGGATTGGAATGGAAACTGACATTTTCCAGTTCTGTGGCCACTGCTGAGTTTTCCAAATTTGAGTGCAGCATATTGAGTGCAGTGCTTTCACAGCATCATCTTTTAGGATTTGAAATAGCTCAACTGGAATTCCATCACCTCCACTAGCTTTGTTCATAGTGATGCTTCCTCAGGCCCACTTGACTTTGCACTCCATGATGTATGGCTCTAGGTGACTGATCACACCATCAAGGTTTTCTGGGTCATTAAGATTTTTTTTTTTTTTTTGGTATAGGTCTGTGTATTCTTGCCACCTCTTCTTAATACCTTCTGCTTCTATTATGTCCATATCATTTCCATCCTTTATTGTGCCCATCTTTGCATGAAATCTTCCCTTGGTATCTCTAATTTTCTTGAAGAGATCTCTAGTCTTTCCTATTCTATTGTTTTCCTCTATTTCTTTGCATTGGTCACTTAGGAAGGCTATCTTATCTCTCCTTACTATTCGTTGGAACTCTGCATTCAGATAGATGTATCTTTCTTTTTCTTCTTTGCCTTTCCTGGTACAATGTTACAAACCTTCACCTGTAGTTCTTTTAGTTCTTTAGGCACTCTATCAGATCTAATCACCTGAATCTATTTGTCACTTCCACTGTATAGTTGTAAGGGATTTGATTTAGGTCATATCTGAGTGGTCTAGTGGTATTCCCTAATTTCTTCAATTTAAACCTGAATTTTGCAATAAGGAGTTCATGATCTGAGCCACAGTCAGTTCCCTGTCTTGTTTTCGCTGATTGTGTAGGGCTTCTCCATCTTTGGCTGCAACGAATATAATCAGTCTTATTTTGGTATTGACCATCTGGCCAATACCATGGTCAGTAGAGTCATCTGTTGTGGTATTGGAAGAGCGTGTTTTCTACAACCAATGTGTGCTCTTGGGAAAGCTCTGTTAGTCTTTGCCCTGCTTCATTTCTACCCAGCGGCCAAACTTGCCCATTGCTTCAGGTATCTCTTGACTTCCTACTTTTGCATTCCAGTCCCCTGTAATGAAAAGGACATCTTTTTGGTGTTAGTTCTTAAAGGTCTTGTTCAGGCATTTAACCATTAAACTTCACCTTTTTTGGCATTAGTGGTTGGGGCATAGACTTGGATTATTGTGATATAGAATGATTTGCCTTGGAAACGAACAGAGATCATTCTGTCAGTTTTGAGAATGCACCCAAGTACTGCATTTTGGAATCTTTTTCTTTTTTTTTTGATTATGAGGGCTACTGCACTTTTTCTAAGAGATTCTTGCCTGCAATAGTAGATGTAATGGTCATCTGCATTAAATTTTCCCATTCTAGTCCATTTTAGTTCGCTGGTTCCTAAAATGTCAATGTTCACTCTTGCTATCTGTTTGACCACTTCCAATTTACCTTGATTCATGGACCTAACATTCCAGGTTCCTATGCAATGTTGTTCTTTACAGCGTTGGACTATTTCTATCATCTGTCACATCCAGAACACGTGGTGCTAGTGGTAACGAATCCTCCTGCCATTGCAGAAGATGCAAGAGACCTGTTTTGACCCATGGGTTGCAATGATCCCCTGGAGTAGAAAATGGCAACCCACTCAAGTATTCTTTCCTGGAAAATTCCGTGATGGAGGAGCCTGGCGTTCTATACTCCATAAGCTGCAAAGAGTTGAACATGGCTAAGCAACTGAACACACACACACACACACACACAAGAGAAAGAAAAAGTTGCTTTCATAATTTAAAACACAGTATACCCAGGAAGCACGATTTTAACTGCTGTTGGTGGTGGTTTAGTCACGAAGTTATGTCCAACTCTTTTGACTCCATGAACTATAGCCTACCAGGCTCCTCTGTTGATGAGATTTCCCAGGCAAGAATACATGAGTGGCTTGCTTTTTCTTTCTCAGGAGTTTTTCCGACCCAGGGATTGCACCCCGGTGTCCTACACTGTGGGCTGTCTCCTGCAGTTTAGGCAAATTCTTTACTGACTGAGCTACCAGGAAAACACAGTATATAGCACTTAAGGAAGTAGTACACAAAGTATTTTGCCAGTATGATACTCAGTATTGCCAATAATAGAAAGTAATAGAGACCTGGTAAAATATAGGAAAGCAAGACTGTTTAAAGTCCATTATAGAGAAACAATTATTAGGAAGTTACAGAAGAAAAAATTGTAAGATAAGGAGCATATGAAATGAGAAAATAAATGAGAATTTATTAATTTGTATAGACTGGGCTATGAGGTACTAAGAAATAAACCATGAAAAATCTTAATAGCTTAAATACAACACAAATGTATTTCTTACTCACAGAGAGGGTCTGGCAACTCTCCAGGGCAGCTTTCCCTCATGTTATGATTCAAAAACTCTCTTCATTTTGTATTCTTGTCATCTTAATGTATGGATTTCTGGGTTACCTAGACAGAGGGAGATAGTTTTGGAGGTTTGTACAGGATGGTTTTAAGGTTAAAGTCTAGTACATGGCTAGAACGTAACTCCAAGGGGGTCTGTTATGAAGGTTAATGAGAAAGTTTTTATGAGAAATATGAAGATTGGAGGGTATGAAACAAAAGGAATCTTTCTTTTAAGCCAGATAATCTTGTGAAGCACACTCCAAGGAACGTGTCAAGTTTCTTGGGTATCGGCAATTGAAATGCTTTCCCACATAATTAACGGTAGTATAGAAGATAGAAAAATTTGAATATAGGGAAAGGGGAGAAAGTAGTATATCAGAGAGGACCCATTTGCTTGATACAGTGAGGAGGATTGGTTTGATGGAGTTAAGATGGTGTGATGAAACCTTTATAGAAATGAAAATTTAAGTTTCTGCAGAAACTGACATATATTTAGCATGGTTATATGAATGAGAGATATCCTCAGAATGATAATAAAAAGTATTGGTAGATCTGGTAAGCATTCTGAATGTTTCAGAAAGCAGTTAGCAATATGCAATATTTCTTAGGGCAAATATATGATGGAGCTGAAGTGAGAAAATGATAATTAGGACAGAAAGCAACTGCCAGGTAGGACTTCATTTTAATATCCTGAATAACGTGGAGTTATTAATTCTAAGATATAGAAGACTTGCTTTCTTTATTCTCCAAGACTTTTCTCAAATTTATGAAACAAATTCAAAGAGTTTGAATCTTTTAGAATCAATGGTATATTTTATAGGAAGATGATGGAAACAATAGCTTTGTAAAAATACAAAGGCTGATTTCATGTTTAGTTGCTTTATATATCGGTGTGATTTTTACAAAATGAAAACAAATTAAGATGCAATTGCATCAAGAGGATTTTTTTTTGTTTTTTGATATTTTTATCCCAGAATATGTCATGGTATACATGGAATTAATAATGATTGTTTTATTCCATATATGTAATGAAATTGTTTTTATGAAGGAAAAAAATGGTAAAATACACTTAGTGAATGCATTTTGGGGTAATGGTCATAAAAATAAACCTTAGATTGTAATCATAATAATGAAAGGAAAATGAGTTTCCACAGGAAAAAAAGCTTATAGTAATATTGTATTGTAAAGCAACTATAATTTCATTAAAATTTATTTATTTAGTTTCTTTAAACATTTTTCTTTAATAAGCTATCATTATTTATGTACCTCAGATCATTATAATATAAATTGCATTAACTTATACATTAATTAAATGGAATTGATTGACGTTTATCAGTGGATTTTGAATACTGTACTAGATTTCTGTTGATTGTAAAGCACTTCATTTACTTAGAATTCCTTAATAGTTCAGCTTTATGTAATAAAAACTGATGTGTGAATTGTTGGGCAAGATAAAATATTCCAATTTTGTCTTTAATTTTTCAAATGATTTAGGTAAAATAAATTTTTTTTTCTAAATTGTGTATTGCTCTAACCAGAGGGATAAATTCATTTGATAATCTTTATATATATATATATATAAATAAGTTGGCAAATAATGCCAAAACAAAGAAGTGAACTGATTTTATTCTGTCTTGACTCTCATCTACCTGCAAATATTTTTTCTGATTTGTAGCACAGGGATATTTTCTTGTTTCTTTAATTTAGATGAAATTAATATTGACATCTATCTGATATTTATGAGTACATTTATTTTGTGACTTTATGTTTTATTATAGAGTACAAATCAGTATTGTGTTTTTTAAACTAATTTTTAAAAGACCAAGAAATGCACCTATATATTTTTATAGATCACTGTTGGTATTTAAGCACTAAAGACATTTGATGATAAAGCACTTAGAACCTGGTTATGTTCATATATTAATATTGATGAAATATTTGGCTTTCTTTCTCTCATAGAATCTAACACTTTTTATTTTAGCTGTTAAAGTATAATTTTTTATTATTACTTAAAGAATATAAATTTAATTTTTCAAATAGAAAGCTCTTATTTTATAAAGAAAAAAACGGGACTCTGCAATTGCTTGTGGTGTATTACTTCTGCTTGTTCAGTTGTATTTCTTTGTACCTTAATACAAAGTACATTAATATGAAATAATTTTGTAAGTCAAATTATATTGCTTCCCAACATAGTTCCAATGTGATACGTTGAACAAATGAAGACTAAAAGTATTAAAATAACTATGGGTTTCTCATTAAGTCAGAAAATGCTCTAATTTGTGTACTATACTGTTCTATTTAACAAGTTTAAAAACGAAACAGTTTGTTACTTGCCCTGTAGCTGACATATTGATGTGCGTGCCTGGGTGCTAAGCCGCTTTAGTCATGCCCTACTTTTTGTGACCCTGTGTACTATAGCCCGCCAGGCTCCCCTGTCCATAGGATTCTCCAGGCAAGAATACTGGAGTGGGCTGCCATGCCTTCCTCCAGGGGATCTTCCTGAAGCAGGTGTCAAACCTGGGTCTCCTGTGGCTCCTGCATTACAGGGAGATCCTTTACCATTGAACCACTGGGGAAGCCTGACATATTGATGGTTATCAGTAAATAATTATTGATTTTGTTAAATTATTGATATTCTCAGGACTGTGTTAAGTACTGTAGGAACTGCAGATGGAGAGTAATTGCAACATATTTACTTTAAGGATGCAAAACTATTACAAATCACATGGGAAGAAATGAATGTTAGTAATTAAAGTTAGTAAATTAATGTTAACCACATGAAGATGAGGAAGTCTTCATAAAGAAATAGATTGCTGAACTTTGATGAAAGTGTAAATAAAAGAAATTTGGTTCAACTTGTACCTGTATAGAAGAAAGAAAATATCAAGGAAACAAGTTGCCATTTCCTACTACAGGGAATCTTTGCGACCCATGGGTGAAGCCAGTATCTCTTGTATTTTCTGTACGGAGATGGATTCTTTACCATATCTTTACATACACCTGAGAAATTCTTAGAAAACTAAACCTTGTGTAGGGCTAGCAATTAAGCGTTATTAAAAATTTCCTCAGTATTACACATGAATTATTTTTCTGGATAATACATTTTTTCCCCCAAAACATCAATAGTTAAAAAAAAAATTAATGTTCAAAAAAGACATTATTGTTTGTCATCAAAATAGCTTGGCAGTAAAACATCTCATCCCCAGTTAATTGAGATATTATTATATCAATAGCATCATAAGGTATTATCAGGTAAATATTATTTTCATATATTATAATGATGCAGCACTAAAAATTCTGAGAACACAAGAACTCTGTGCTCAGATGTGGTACTAAGTCATAGATGCGTTTCTCCAGCAGGAAGTACAATGAATAGTTGATATCATTCTTTGGGCAAATGTACTCTGTTTAGGTGTGGGTATATCTGGTGGTCTTATGTTCCATGAAGCCTGGCATGCTGCAGTCCATGGGGTTGCAAAGAGTAGGACATGACTGAGCCACTGAAGAACAACAATAAATGTTCCATGAAAATCAGGATAGATTGCACATAAAGGGAATTTTTAAGAGAAAGACTTTTAAACATTCCTCTCATTAGCAAAAGGCATGTTTTAGACCCTTTTATAAGTAATGTAAAAAAAAAGTCTGCGATGTAATAAAGTATAAATATGTTACTTTGTATTTGCTCTTTAGGTATTTGGGGAAAGAAAATAGATTCAATACAAATGGCATTTTCAGAAAATAATAAATATGTTTAGTTTTATTAATATTTTTCCAGGAAGCACTTTTGGATAGGTAGGTAGAGCTCATATTGTTGAATTTTGTTTTGTTTTAAATGCTTATTTGTTTATTTGGCTGTGCTGGGTCTAAGTTGCAGCATGCAAACTTTTTTTTTCTTTTACTGTTTTGCAAAATAATCACACACTTTTAATTATATAAGATACAATAAAAAATATATTGGGGGATTATATTGAGCTGTCAGTAACGAAAAATGACCACAGGCTTCCTGAGAGAAGGAAGGAGCTTATTCTTAGAGGGAAACAAAACACCTTTTGAACATTGTTCACATTCCATATGATTCCTGTCCATTGTGAATTCTTTCATGAGCCTGCACATAAATATAAGCGAGGGTTTAGCATGTGAACTCTTAATTGCAACATGTGGGATCTAGTTCTCCAACTAAGAACCCTGGCCCTTTGCATTGGGAGCGGAGTCTTAACCACTGAACCACCAGGAAAGTCCCAGATCATTGGGTTTTGAATTAAAATGAAATTATTAATAGTATTTGTTCCATCAGCACATACCTTTATCATCTTTTCCTGTATTAGAAGATGAAGGAATATATATAAATGATTGATTACTTTAATGAAAGCAATCTCAGAGTAGTGTGTAGAAAGAATTATAAGTGAAAGTTAAAGAACTGGAATGGTTCTTGGCAAAAAGTTGACCTTAACAGCAATTACAAGATAATGAAATACCCTTCTTAACTGTTTTCCTGGTGCACAAAGAAGAATGAAGACTAGAAATAATGATCTGTCTCTAACATATACTTTAAAAATACTAAATTTCCAAGAATTTTAATTGTGATAGCATTCTTTTCAATGTTACCATGTTCCTCTCAAGCCAATTAAATACAATTTAATTGTGGTATTTTATTGATTGGATCTTGCTTTCATTAGACTTACAAATATTTGATAATTATTTCTGTTGCTTTATTGAAGAGTGATGCAAACTCACATAGTAAAATGTGAAATCGATAAGATGGCATCTGTAACATTTGTTAACTTTTGTTATGAAAATAGAATCCCAGAAGACATTATTTACTTTCCTCCAGGCCATAAATGATGACAAGAAAAAACTGCATTTGCTAATTATATTTTTATGCTCACTAATTTTCTATTTGTATTTCTATTTTTATTACTTAATAGTAAAAGTTACTTTTAATTTATTCCCTTGCATTGTTGTTGTTCAGTCCCTATGTCTGACTTTTGCAACCCCATGAACTGCAGTACACCAGGCTTCCCTGTCATTCACTGTCTTCCTGAGTTTGCTCAGACTCATGTCCGTTGAGTGAGTAATGCCATCCAACTATCTAATCCTCTGTCATCCCCTTCCCTTCTTTGCCATTCTCCTTTTCTGATAATGAAAACCTTCAATCTTTACTTTAAAACCATTTTTTAAATTAATTAATTAATTTTTTCCTTTACATTATCGTGTTGGTTTTGCCATACATTGACATGAATCCGACATGGGTATACATGTGTTCCCCTTCCAGAAACCCCCTCCCACCCCGCTTCCGATTCCCTCTCTCTGTGTCATCCTGGTGCACCAGCCCTGAGCACCCTGTATCATGCATCAAACCTGGGCTGGTGATTCATTTCACATATGATAACTTACTTTTCTGTACAAATTCAGATATTGGTTTAAAATAGATATGAAATCTATGGAGATATTAATTCATATAAATGTTAACTTTTCCTAAAACGTGAAATGTTAAAATGTGATACTTTTAGTATTTTAGTACGGTATTGCCTGAATAATATAAAATCATTTACCTTTTATTAATATAAAGAATAGTGTTAGCAACTCTGGTCTCTAAAAGTTAGCCACTCATAACTTTAGGAATCTCAGTTTGCTAACTTTTTATACAGAAATAAAAAACACAGCCATCAAAAATAAAATATTATCCTTTGCTTTTATTTATAATGCCAATATATCATTTTAGTGAATTATATACATTTGTGATTCATATTTACAAAATGTATTTTTTTTAAATTATAGTAGGGTTCATCCTATTTGGGACTCTCTGGGTTTCTTGGACTTGAGTGATTATTTCCTTTCCCAATTTAGGGAAGTTTTCAACTATTATCTCCTCAAGAATTTTCTGATGGTCTTTCTTTTTGTCTTCTTCTGGGACTCCTATGATTCGAATGTTGGTACGTTTAACATTGTCCCAGAGGTCTCTGAGATTGTCCTCATTTCTCTTAATTCTTTTTTCATTTTTCCTTTCTGTTTCATTTATTTCTACCATTTTGTCTTCTACCTCAATTTTCCTGTCTTATATCTCTGTTATTCTACTGTTCCCTCCAGGGTGTTTTTTTATCTCATTTATTGCATTATTGATTGTATTTTGACTCTTTTTCATTTCTTCTAAGTTCTTGTTAAAGCTTACCTGCATCTTCTCAATCCTTGCCTGCAGGTTATTGAACTGTAACTCCAATTTATTTCCCAGATTTTGGATCATTTTCACTATCATTATTTGGAATTCTTTCAGGTAGATTTCCTATCTCCTTGTCTTTTGTTTGGTCTGGAGGGCATTTATCCTGTTACTTTACCTGCTGGGTATTTCTCTGCCTTTTCATCTCAAAAATATACAAGCAACACCTGCAGCTCCATTCGAGAAAAATAAATGACACGATCAAAAAGTGGGCCAAAGAACTTAACAGACATTTCTCCAAAGAAGACATAAAAATGGCTAACAAACACATGAAAAGATGCTCCACATCACTCATTATCAGAGAAATGCAAATAAAAACCACAATGAGGTACCACTTTACACCAGTCAGAATTGCTGCCATTCAAAAATCTACAAGCAATAAATGCTGGAGAGGATGTGGAAAAAAGGGAACCCTCTTACACTGTTGGTGGGAATGCAAACTAGTACAGCCACTATGGAAAACAGTGTGGAGATTCCTTAAAAAGCTGGAAATAGACCTGCCATATGACCCAGCAACCCCACTGCTGGGCATACACACCGAGGAAACCAGAATTGAAAGAGATACGTGTACCCCAATGTTCATCGCCGCGTTGTTCACAATAGCCAGGACATGGAAGCAACCTAGATGCCCATCAACTGACGAATGGATAAGAAAGCTGTGGTACATATACACAATGGAATATTACTCAGCATTAAAAAAAAATTCATTTGAATCAGTTCTACTCAGGTGGACGGAATTGGAGCCTATTATCCAGAGTGAAGTAAGCCAGAAGGAAAAACAACAATACAGTATACTAACGCATATATATGGAATTTAGAAAGATGATAATGAGAACCCTGCCTGCAAGACAGCAAAAGAAATGCAGATGTATAGAACAGACTGGTGGACTCTGTGGAAGAGGGCAAGGGTGGGATGATATGGGAGATTGGCATTGAAACATGTTAATTACCAGATGTGAAATCAATCGCCAGCCCAGGGTTTATGCTCGGGGCTGGTGCACCGAGATGTCCCAGGGGGAGGGAATCAGGAGGGAGGAGGGAGGGGGG
>ML662438.1:8031929-8173898 GCA_007570785.1 Antilocapra americana
GCAAAATCAACACAATAAAGTAAAGAAAATTAAAAAAAAAAAAGAAACGTAAATATAGTAGGGAAGTCTCACCAATAAAGGCTGATAGAATTAAGACAAATTTTTGAAAATATTTATTAAAACTAATTTTGATATATAAAGATCCATAAGATTAAACAGGACCTAGCAGAAAGCAAGATGTCTTTGAAAATACTCTGTGCCTAGAATGTTTAGAGGTAAAGGTAACTCTGTTATAGTGAGTGAATGTTCTTGCCTGGGAAATTTTATGGACAGAGGAGCCCAATTGGTGACCGTCCATGGGGTTGCAAAAGAGTTGGACACTGCTTAGCAACTAAAGAACAACAGTAAATGCTTCATTTACCCAATCAAATAAAATAAAAACCGGATAACTCCCTGGAGTAGATATTAGTGAAACAGTTACTTCACAGTGAACAGTGAAATTATATATTATATATAATATACACACACACACATATATATTGGTACTGCATGTATGCTAGGTCACTTCAGTTGTGTTCGACTCTTTGCGACCCTATGGACTGTAGCCCACCAGGCTCTTCTGTTCATGGGATTTCCCATGCAAGAATACTGGAATGGGTTGCCGTACCCTCCTCATGAAATTTTATATACCCAGCCTTTTATGACATCTGCTTTGGATGGCATGTGTATCTTGTCCCTTTTATGTCTCTCACTTTTTACTTACATGAAATTATCTTTCTGGGATATTACAAATTATTTGAAAGCATATACCAAGTTATTTGAACTGAACTGACCAAGTTATTTGACTTTATCTTTTTCCCCAAGTAAAAAAGCCAATGTAATTAATTGTAAAGCCAGTTGCAGAATATATTTTAGACAAGCACATTTCACTGAGTTCAGTTCAGTTCAGTCACTCAGTCGTGTCAGACTCTTTGCAACCCCACGAATTGCAGCACGCCAGGCCTCCCTGTCCATCACCAACATCCAGAGTCTACCCAAACCCATGTTCATGGAGTCAGTGATGCCATCCAGCCATCTCATCCTCTGTCGTCCCCTTCTCCTCCTGCCCCCAATCCTTCTCAGCATTAGGGTCTTTTCCAATGAGTCAGCTCTTCGCATGAGGTGGCAGAGTATTGGAGTTTCAGCTTCAACATCAGTCCTTCCAATGAACACCCAGGACTGATCTCCTTTAGGATGGACTGGTTGGATCTCCTTGCAGTCCAAGGGACTCTCAAGAGTCTTCACCAACACTACAGTTCAAAAGCATCAATTCTTTGGTGCTCAGCTTTCTTGACCATCCAACTCTCACATCGATACATGACTACTCGGAAAAGCATAGCCTTGACTAGATGTACCTTTGTTAGCAAAGTAATGTCTCTGCTTTTCAGTATGCTATCTAGGTTGATCATAAGTTTTCTTCCAAGGAGTAAGTGTTTTTTAATTTCAAGGCTGCAGTCACCATCTGCAGTGATTTTGGAGCCCACAAAAATAAAGTCTGTCACTGTTTCCCCATCTATTTCCCATAAAGTGATGGGACCAGATGCCATGATCTTAGTTTTCTGAATGTTGAGCTTTAAGCCAACTTTTCACTCTCCTGTTTTACATTCATCAAGAGGCTTTTTAGTTCCTCTTCACTTTCTGCCATAAGGCTGGTGTCATCTGCATATCTGAGGTTATTAGTATTTTTCCTGGCAATCTTGATTCCAGCTTGTGTTTCTTCCAGCCCAATGTTTCTCATGATGTACTCTGCATATAAGTTAAATAAGCAGGGTGACAATACACAGCCTTGACGTACTCCTTTTCCTATTTGGAACCAGTCAGTTGTTCCACGTCCAGTTCTAACTGTTGCTTCTTGACCTGCATACAGGTTTCCCAAGAGATAAGTCAGATGGTCTGGTATGCCCATCTCTTTCAGAATTTTCCACAGTTTATTGTGATCCACACAGAAGTTCTGTAATATTTACATCATACATTTCCAATAATAAAATATTCTCTTGTTAGTCAATTTATGGAATCTTCTGTATTTATATTAGTAGAGAATGAATCTTGTAACCTAATATCACCTGATCATAGTGGAGAATCATTCCAAGAATGTAAGCTAGATTGATTATCCCTTATTAGTTTGAAAAATTCTCTTCACATTTAGACTAAATAATGATCAGAGCAGTTCTGCTGTGTCATTAAATATTACACAAACAAGTATTGAACTCTAGAGCATCTCATACCTTGCCTTTTAGACATTTTAAGGCTTCTTGGAAAGTTGTTTATCTAAAATATAACAGTATAGAAATGCAATTAGTAACATGTTCATAAAACCACAAGTAGAGAGTATCTTAGTAATTTTCTTTGACAGAATAATTTCTTTTATAAGCAACACTTCCTTGTGTAGTAACATGTCCCAGCTTCCTAAATTTTTCACAGGATCATAATTATCTTTATTGCAATGAAGAGACAAGGCCGAAAGGTCATAAAATGGGCCTTATGGAATAGTTACATATTAATAGACTGATCAGAGTTTGTCTTTTCAACACTAGCTTTAGACATTCAGTTTTATTTTTATTCAATAACAAGCAGGCTCTGGAAAATTAATTCACAGTAATGAAACACAAGAGATTGATTTATAAATGATGACACATACTTTATTTATAAAAAATTGATATTCCTTTATTAGAATCTCGTTATCTCTAAGTTCAGTGAGGAAAGAAAACGTGCCTCTTTAGTTTGTTGTTAAATCCCTAGAGTTTAGAAAATTGATTTTTGAATTACTTCATTAATATCTATTTAGTTTGCTCTTAATGGCTTAAAATCATTTGGGAGATTTCATGAGTAATTAGTATTGTTGACAGATTTTTAAATATCTGCTTAGGGAATACTTAGTAATAATTGTGCTTGATTTAATATCTAATTTATTAATATTATGAATTTAGTTAAAAATTGGCGTTTCCTTACAATTTAACATTTACTCTTCTCATAGCAACCACATAAATCTTACATAAAAAATAAATAAGAATGTGTATTAAATTTCCCATGGCATTTAAACATTGGTTTAATTTTTATATCATCAAATTCTTCTTGGTGTTTTATTTTCACTTACTAAGCCTAGTATATCCATTTATCTTAACTGCTTTGGCCACTTAACTGTCCATAGTACCATGCTGTGTGCTGGGCTCAACCTCACCTGACTCTTTGCAACCCCATGGACTGTAGCCTGCCAGGCTCATTGGTCCATGGAATTTTCTAGGCAAGAATACTGGAGAGGGTTGCCATTTCCTCCTGCAGTTATTACCATAATTCCAGAGCAAATCGATGTGATTACCCTAAAACTGGTTACAAATGTGTTCATACTAGGAATTTGCATTTCTTTGGGCTTCCCTTGTAGCTCAGCTGATAAAGAATCTACCTGTAATGAGGGAGACCTGGGATTGATCCCTGGGTTGGGAAGATTCCCCTGGAGAAGGGAAAGGCCACTTAACTCCCTCACCCAGGTCTAAAGATCTCCATGGACTGTACAGTTTGTGGGGTCGCAAAGAAACAGACGTGACTGAGCGACTTTCACTGTCATTATTATCTTTTAAAAAATGTCCCTGATTTTTTTGTTTTAGACAAATCTTGTTTTCTGGCAACAAAACAATGAATGATCCCAAACTATTGTGTCTTTTCTCTTTCCTTCTTTTTATTTCCCTAGTAATTAAGGGGCCCTGGTTCTTTTTTGTTGGTGGATATTGGGTAACAACTATCTAGAGTGTCCTTAAGTGTTGGCAAAAGTACCGTTGCTACTATTGGTCTCTTTTAAAGAGACATCTGAAAAGATACCTCTTCTGGGTCTGTAAGTTCACATTGATTTTCCTTCTGTAACATCATGTTGTTTCATCTGCTGTCCTTTTCTTATGATGTCTCACCAACTTCAAAGACTCCACTACATTAATAAGAAAGTTGCTTTGTCAGCAAGATATCAAAGCAAGGCAATTTAGAATAAGTAGATTAAAGAACACTTCCTCTAGACCAGTGAGGGACCAGCCTGCTAGTCCAAATGTCGAGGGTCACCTCCTAAATGAGAATAAAATCAAACTAATGTAGCGAATTTTCCAAATTTAATTTGTTCACTTTGTTAGTGTTTCTTTCTTAAATTAAGTGTTGATATAACAGTGGTAGAGTTTTTAAATAGTTCCTTGTTACAAAAATAAAATCTTTTATAACTTTATTTTCAAGCTGAGGGTAGATTATCAACTGTCAGATCCAAAATAGGGTTGAACAGTCCAACCTTGAAAAGATCATGTATGCTTCTGGACTTGGGGAATTCCTAGAACCAAGAACCAGAGACCTACTAATACAACACATGACATTTTTCCAGCAAGCTTAGTCTGGTCCTAACCATGCAGTGAAGTCCAAGGTCCCTGTGATGTGCACCTTGTAATATCTAACACCAAACAGAAATGCTTCTCATTTTTCTGAAAGGGCTATCAGCAAGTTTGGATAAAATGCCCATCTTGGACCATCCACCAAGGACAGGAAGTTTGACTTATTTAAGAACCTAGAATCTTTTTCTATAGCTGAGTAGATCAAATGAAGTAATTTCAGATTTAAGGGAGAAATGCTATGAAAAACGTATCAGCTTACACTGAGAAAGATGTCCTTACATAGCATAACACAAAATTATATGTCAGCCATGCATTTATTTCCTTTGTTCTAATCTGCATTGTTTTCTAAATGTGATTGGTTGTGTCAGTGTGTTGGGGCTGCCATAACAAAATAACACAACTGGATGGCTTAAACAGCAGAAATGTATTTTCTTATAGTTCTGGTGACTGGGCGTCCAAGATCAAAGTTTAGGCAGGTTTGGATTCTCCTGAAGTCTCTTTCCTGGCTTGCAGATGGCTGCCTTCTTCCTGTGTCCTCCCATGACTGTCCCTCTGTCTTTGTTGTCTGTCCTAATATTTCCTATAAGTACATCAGTCATATTGTATTAGGGCCCACACTTGTGATTTGATTTAACTGTAGCTTCTTCTTTAATGGTACTATCTTCATAAATAATCACTTTCCAAGGTACTAGGGTTCAACCTTATTTTGAATTTGACAGTTGATAATCTATCTTCAGCTTGAAAATAAAGCTATAAAAGATTCATTTTATGAATTTTCGATGAAAACAGTTAAGACCATAATATTGGTCAATGAAATTCAAAATACAAGTATAAAATTATTAAGGCTAATCTGGAGCTGTGTCAATTACTACACCTTCATCATTAAACAATTTTTAAACCTATGTATTCTTGACTACTTATTACAATTCTCTTATTTGTATACTGCACAATAGACCTTAGAAATAATATCCTTGTAATATCTCCTTTTATAAACTCCTAATTTTCCACAATCAACTTCAATTATGTTTCTTTTGTTGTTTAAATATTCTGTTTTGCATTTTTCAGAATGGCAGCTTACCTTGTGTTGCCTTTATTTGTAATTTTCTTGAAGAGATCTCTATTCTCTCCCATTCTATTGTTTTCCTCTATTTCTTTACATTGATCACTGAGGAAGGCTTTCTTACCTCTCCTTGCTATTCTGCGGAACTCTGCATTCAAATAGGTATATCTTTCATTTACTCCTTTGCCTGTAGCTCCTATTTTCTCAGCTATTTTAAGGCCTCCTCAGACAGCCATTTTGCCTTTTTGCATTTCTTTATCTTGGGAATAGTCTTGATCAACGCCTCCTGAACAATGTCACAAACTGCTGTCCATAGTTCTTTAGGCACTCTGTCTATCAGCTCTAATCCCTTGAATCTATTTGTCACTTGCACTGTATAATCCTAAGGGATTTAATTTAGGTCATACCTGAATGGTGTAATGGTTTTCCCTACTTTCTTCAATTTAAGTCTGAATTTGACAATGAGGAGTTCATGATATGCGCCACAGTCAATTCCTAGTCTTGTTTTTATTCCAATCCCAAGGAAGGGCCATGCCAAAGAATGTTCAAACTACCTCACAATTGCATTCATCTCACATGCTAGCAAAGCAATGCCCAAAATTCTCCAAGCCAGGCTTCAACATACGTGAACCGTGAACTTACAGATGTTTGAGCTGAATTTAGAAAGGGCAGAGGAACCAGAGATCAAATTGCCAACATCCGTTGGATCATCACTAAAGCAAGAGAATTCCAGAGAAACATATATTTCTGCTTTATTGGCTATGCTAAAGCCTTTGAGTATATGGATTAAAACAAATTGTGGAAATTCTTCTAGAGATGGGAATATCAGACCACCGGCCCTGCTTCCTGAGAAATATGTATGCAGGTCAAGAAGCAACAGTTAGAACTGGAAATGGAACAACAACTGGTTCCAAATCAGGAAAGGAATACATCAAGGCTGTATATGTCACCCTGCTTGTTTAACTTATATGCAGAATACATTATGAGAAACACTGGATTGAATGATGCACAAGCTAGAATCAAGATTGCTAATGGCAGAAATCGAAGAAGAACTAAAGAGACTCTTGATGAAAGTGAAAGAGGAGAGTGAAAAAGTTGGCTTAAACTTAACATTTAGTAAACTAAGATCATGGCATCTGGTTCCAGCACTTCATGGTAAATAGATGGGGAAACAGTGGAAACAGTGACAGATTTTATTTTTTGGACTCCAAAATCACTGCAGCTATTGAGTGCAGCCATGAAATTAAAAAACATTTGCTCTTTGGAATAAAAGGTATGACCAACCTAGAGAGCATATTGAAAAGCAGAGACATTACTTTGCCAACAAAAACCCATTCCATCAAAGCTATGGTTTTTTGAGTAGTCATGTATGGATGTGAGAGTTGGAATGTGAAGAAAGCTGAGTGCCGAAGAATTGATGCTTTTGAACTTTGGTGTTGGAGAAGACTCTTGAGAGTCCCTTGGACTGCAAGGAGATCCAACCAGTCCATTAAAATGGAGATCAGTCCTGAATATTCATTGGAAGGACTTATGCTGATGCTGAAACTTCAATACTTTGGCCACCTGCTGCAAAGAACTGACTCAGTTGAAAAGATCTGGATGCTGGGAAAGAGAGAAGGTGGGATGAGAAGGGGAAAACAGAGGATGAGATAGTTGGGTTGCATTGCTGACTTGATGGACATGAGTTTGAATAAGCACCGGGATTTGGTGATGGACAGGGAAGCCTGGCGTACTACAGTCCATGTGGTTGTAGAGTGGTACATGACTGAGTGACTGAACTGAACTGATATTCATAATATCTTTGATGTTATATAAATAAGCAACTTATTTTCAATGGGCTATCCTTGCCACATTATATCATAGAGCTTCCTAGAAACAGTTGATTTTATTTATAAACTATTAGATAGATTGCTTGTAATTAATACAGATACAGTATAATACAATTGAATCCTATAGTTCCTTATAAGTTTTATTTATATAAAGAAGCACATACATATGGTTATATTGATCACCTTTGAAAGTACTGTGCTCTATTCACAGATAACATGTGTTTCTCAAGTTCAATAATATTTAATTCAATTCTTTTTTTACAGTGAGAGTGGTATATTTAAAAGCTGCAATATCCTTGATTTAATTCCAAGAACTAAAGTGTCTGTATCCATTTAACAACATTGTTAGGCTTTGTTTAACAAATATTATACTTCTATAAATATAAATAATGGTAATATTAAAATCAATGGAAAAGGTAAGCTGGAATATTATGGTATCATTTAACATTTATGTGGTACTTCTTGATATTCTTTTTGTTGTTTTGTTACTTTTGTTATTTTAATCCTAGTCTCTATGAGTAATTTCTCACTTTTAACGTGTGTGTGTGTGTTTGTGTGTGTGTGTGTGTGAGTTGCTCAGTTGTGTCTGACTTTTCGCATCCCAAGGGATTGCAGCCCACCAGGCTTCTCTGTCGGTGGATTTCTCCAGGTGAAAGTACTGGAGTGGGTAGCCATCCCCTTCTCCAGAGGATCTTCCTGACCAAGGAATCAAACCTGAGTCTCACGCATTGTGGGCAGATTCTTTACTGTCTGAGCTATAAGGGAAGTTTCTTAACATAGTCTCTACCAGCCATATACAAATACACAGATCAGGAATGTAGTCCTCCTTCAAGAGTTTCTATCTCTGCCCATCACTGATTTCCCTCAAGATTTCTCAATATATCATTATACTTTACTATACTATTTGCTCTCTTGAAAAAAAATGAAAACATAAAATGATCCAGCTCTAATATTTATGACATAAAATTCAATAATTTTTAACTTATGTGATATTTATTTCTACACTTAATCTCTTCTAATCTAAAGCAAATGATTGTGTATGGTGTTAGAAAGTGTTCTAGTGACCCACCTCCCAGAATATCGGAAATAAAAGCACGAATAAACAAATGGGACCTAATTAAAATTAAAAGCTTCTGCACAACAAGGGAAACTATAAGCAAGGTGAAAAGACAGCCTTCAGAATGGGAGAAAATAATAGCCAATGTAGCAACGGACAAACAATTAATCTCAAAAAGATACAAGCAACTCCTGCAGCTCCATTCTAGAAAAATAAACGACCCAATCAAAAAGTGGGCCAAAGAACTTAACAGACATTTCTCCAAAGAAGACATAAAAATGGCTAACAAACACATGAAAAGATGCTCCACATCACTCATTATCAGAGAAATGCAAATCAAAACCACAATGAGGTACCACTTTACACCAGTCAGAATGGCTGCCATCCAAAAATCTACAAGCAATAAATGCTGGAGAGGATGTGGAGAAAAGGGAACCCTCTTACACTGTTGGTGGGAATGCAAACTAGTACAGCCACTATGGAAAACAGTGTGGAGATTCCTTAAAAAACTGCAAATAGAACTGCCATATGACCCAGCAATCCCACTGCTGGGCATACACACCGAGGAAACCAGAATTGAAAGAGATACGTGTACCCCAATGTTCATCGCCGCGTTGTTCACAATAGCCAGGACATGGAAGCAACCTAGATGCCCATCAACTGACGAATGGATAAGAAGGCTGTGGTACATATACACAATGGAATATTACTCAGCATTAAAAAAAAATTCATTTGAATCAGTTCTACTCAGGTGGACGGAACTGGAGCCTATTATCCAGAGTGAAGTAAGCCAGAAGGAAAAACAACAATACAGTATACTAACGCATATATATGGAGTTTAGAAAGATGGTAACGAGAATCCTGCCTGCGAGACAGCAAAAGGAATGCAGATGTATAGAACAGACTCGTGGACTCTGTGGAAGAGGGCAAGGGTGGGATGATATGGGAGAATGGCATTGAAACATGTTAATTACCAGATGTGAAATCAATCGCCAGCCCAGGATTGATGCTCGGGGCTGGTGCACCGAGATGTCCCAGGGGTCGGAATCGGGAGGGAGGAGGGAGGGGGTTCTGGAGGGGGAGCTTATGTGAACCCATGGTGGTTTCATGTCATTGTATGGCAAAACCAACACAATAAAGTAAAGAAAATTTAAAAAAATAAATAAATAAAGCAAATGATTGGGAAACAGTAACTGGATCCCCCCTTTCAAGAATGCACGTTTCAGAGTTGGGTGCTGTTTAAAAATATTGTTTGAGAAATAATTCATTAAATGTGTTAGAAGACAATTACTCAGATTGGTATGATAAATATCTAAAAGTTTAATTCATAATCCTCTATACATTTGAAAAACATCTTTGTGCATTTTTAATGAGTTAAAATTTTTTTATAATTATTGAAATTTTTATCTTGCTAATAATTTTAAAACTTGTAAGCAAATAATTTCCAGAGTTCAGTTAAAGCATTTCTTAGTGAAGTTTGAGTTCTTTTTTACTTCATGGCGTCTAAATGTGGGTATTTTCCTCAGTTTCTCAGTGTTTGAGTTTCTAACTATTTATTTTGCTCTTTCTTCAGGATGTGTTGAATAATTTGGGCTCTTGTGAACTGGATGAAGATGATCTAATGCTTGATTTGGAGTTTTTAGAGGAACAGAATCTTCATCCTTCAGGTAAGTATTAAGGAAATACATGATTTCTTACAACTCAGGTTTTAGTCATTTAGCTTGTATTTGATCAGCTAAATATTGTTTTAGGCTGTATTCAGTCTTTTTAGTCCCCAGTTTGTATATTCCATGTGCAGGATGAATGGTAGGTAACCTGGATACATTATTCTGGTGATCTTATAATCTATTGTGAAAATATAAGTTTTGTTGGAAGATAATTATTAAACAATAAAAAATAAAGAAAACTAAGTTGTTTCCATGGGAGAAATTCTGATGAAACACTTTATGAAAAGTTAATATCTTCTTTTTTTTAAGAGGGGGAACAATAATACAATCCTGTTTTTCACTTACTCTATATCAGCAAATGAAAGTTTTGTGCATCGAAGTTTACTCTTTCAATTGTTAGCCATCTCAGTAATAACTGTGGTCATTAGTGCAGTAAAATTGACCTTAAAATTACTAAATACTGCTAGCAACCAAAAAGACACACTCATACACACATATACCCACAGAGATATAGTGTGAGATAAATAAATTCTTGCTAAATAAATTAAGAAGGGAGCCCATTATATATGTTTGTATTTACATTTGTATTAAGGTGTAAAGTGTAATATTTTCAACAACAAAATTACTGCTTTTCAAGTAGGATATAGAAATTAATTGTTCAGTGAAATGTAGATATTTGGCTACAATGGCAAAGTTTTACTTTTTTTAATGAGAAAAATACTTGGAATTTTTAAATGAAAATTTAAATGAAGTAACATTAAAGTAGAATTTCAAAATTTGAGTCCTACTGCATACATTTGAGAAAATCCACCTCTTGGAATTTATTGTCCATGTTTTTAACTTTTATGAAGTAGACATAATCTCTAAGGTTGTTTACAGGTATAATATTTTATCATAAATTTTTGTTCATGCAGTATGTTATATATAATATCATAATTGTCAAAACAATGTTTTAATTTACTTTTAATTTTTAACATTTAAATTTACTTTTTAATTAGAAGATCATTGCTTTACAATGTTGTGGTGGTTTCTGCCATGCAACAATGAAAATCAGCCATAATTATACATATATTACCTCCCTCTTGAGCCTTCCCCCCTAGATCATCACAGAGTGCCAGACTGTCTCGCTGTGTTATATAGCAGTTTCTCACCAGTTATTTAACATATGATAATGTATGTACTCATTGGAAGGAAAGTTATGACCAACTTAGACAGCATATTAAAAAGCAGACACATTACTTTGTCAATAAAGGTCTGTCTAGTCAAGGCTCTGGTTTCTCCAGTAGTCATGTATGGATGAGAGAGTTGGACTATAAAGAAAGCTGAGCGCTGAAGAATTGATGCTTTTGAACTGTGGTGTTGGAGAAGACGCTTGAGAGTCCCTTGGACTGCAAGAAGATCCAACCAGTCCATCCTAAAGAAGATCAGTCCTGAGTGTTCACTGGTAGGACTGATGTTGAAGCTGAAACTCCAATACTTTGGCCACCTGATGCAAAGAGCTGACTCATTGGAAAAGACCCTGATGCTGGGAAAGATTGAGGGCAGGAGGAGAAGGGGATGACAGAGGATGAGATGGTTGGATGGCATCACCGACTCGATGGACATGAGTTTGATTAAACTCCGGGAGTTGGTGATGGATAGGGAGGCCTGGCATGATGTCGTCCGTGGGGTCACAAAGAGTCGGACATGACTGAGCAGCAGAACTGAACTGAATGTATATATGTCTATGATACTTCCTCCATTCATCCCATCCTCTCCTTCCCCCACTGAACCCATAAGTCTCTTCTTTTATCTGTGTCTCCATTCCTTCCCTGCAAATAGGTTCATCAATACCATTTTTCTAGATTCCATATATATGCATTAATATACAATATTTTAAAAATCTTTCTGACTTACTTCATCTGTATAACAAACTCTAGGTTCATCAGCCTCACTAGAACTGACTCAAATTTGTTCTTCATATGGTTGAGTGATATTCCATTTATGGTATATAAGCTTCTTAATCCATTTCTCTGTTATGGACATCTAGGTTGCTTCCATCTCCTATCTGTTGGAAATAGTGCTGCTATGAATATTGGCGTACATGTGCCTTTTTCAATTATGGTTTTCTCAGGGTATATGGCCAGTAGTGGGATTGCTGGGTCAGGTGGTAGTTTTATTTCTCATATTTAAAGGAATCTCCATATTTTCCATAACTGCTGTATCAATTTATTTACATTATCCTCAACAGTGCAAGAGGGTTCCCCTTTCTCCAAATCCTCTTCCGCATTATCTCTTTGTAGATTTTTTTGATGATGGCCATCCTGACTGATGTGTGAGATTATATCTCATTGTAGTTTTAATTTGCATTTCTCTAATAATTGAGCATCTTTTCATGTGTTTATTTGCCATCTGCATGTCTCTTTTGGAAGACTAGCTATTTAGATCTTCTGCCCATTTTTTATTGGGCTATTTGTTTTTCTGATATTGAGCTATATGAGCTGCTTATATATGTTGGATATTTTTCTTTGTCAGTTGTTTCATTGGCAATTATTTTCTTCTGTTCTGCAGGTTGTCTCTTAATCTTACCTTTGCTGTACCAAACGTTATAAGTTTTCTTAAGTCCTATTTGTTTAGTTTTGTTTTTATTTCCATTACTCTAGGAGGTGGGTCAAAGAGGATCTTGCTGTGATTTATGTCAAGCGTGTACTGCCTATATTTTCCTCTAAGAGCTTTGTAGATTCTGGCCTTGCATTTAAGTCTCTAATCCATTTTGAGTTTGTTTTTGTGTATGGTGTTAGGATTTTAGGTTAATATCAAAAAGAAGCTAGTTTTTTTTTTTTTTTTTTTTTAGTTAAATGCCAATAAATTTAGGATAACCATTTCTTGAGACATTATTCCTGGATTTGATTTGACAAAATTTTTTAAATGTATATATTTTTTTTTACTTTTATGCAGATACCTTATATAATTTTGCCATTCATATGTGTTTATTTTAAAGAATTATACATAGTGCCAATGTACGCTTTTTTTTAAAATGTTTATTTATTTCCTTTAGATTATTGTGTTGATTTTGCCATATATTGACATGAATCTGCCATGGGTATACATGTGTTCCCCTTTTGTCAACATCTGCCAAAACTATGGAGAGGGCAATGGCAACCCACTCCAGTACTCTTACCTGGAGAATCTCATGGATGGAGGAGCCTGGTAGGCTGTAGTCCATATGGTTGCTAAGAGTCAGACACAACTGAGTGACTTCACTTTCACTTTTCACTTTCATCATGCACTGGAGAAGGAAATGACAACCCACTCCAGTGTTCTTGCTTGGAAGATCCCGGGGACAGTGGAGCCTAGTGGGCTGCTGTCTATGGGGTCGCACAGAGTCGGACTCAACTGAAACAACTTAGCAGCAGCAGCAGCAGCCAAAACTACACACACATTTACCTTTAAATCAACTACCAAATATCTAGAAATTTAATTGTAAAACACTGAAAGTTTACAAAATAGTATATGCATATAACTACTCATTGCAAAATATTGGAAACACCTCAGGATGTCCTTTGATAGGACATTTGTTGAACATACAGTGGTACACTGAGCAGTCATTAAAAGGAATCATTATGGTGTCTATATGTGCCATAGCATGATTGTAAAAATATACTAATAGTGGAAGACTTTTCAGTGATTGATTCAACAGAAAATACCTAAAGTTATTGACTGCTAGCTTTAGTACAAGGGTAACAGTAAACATTTTGTCTCTCTCAATGGAATGCCTAGAGAATTACACAACACCACCACTCCTGCCCACAAGTACTTAAATCTATATAAGTCTCCTAATTAAACCATAATTTTACAGGAAATATTGAGATGAGGGGAGAGGGAATGTAAAATGGTATGATGGGATTGTCAATAACTAAATATAGAATATGGGGAATTCTAGAGCACACATGGTCTGGATTTTTCAACAAGTAAATGACACAATGAAAAGAAGAAGGGTATTATAGATTAAAAGTGGCAAATGCAATATGACATCTTTTTCGGCAAAACATAAAACACTGTAAAATATATATTTCTGAGTTTATCAGAAAAGTTTAAATAGGGAAATAATTATCACAGAATTATTTTCATTTTTTGAGTGCTGAGTATTTTTCTTCGATTTTGTTTTTGAGTGAAACTCAAAACATGTGGTTGGAATGATGTGGTATCTGAGATTTGCTTTTCTAACAAATACGGAGGAGAGGATAGATGGAAACAGTGTTGGTAAATTATTGAAAATTATCAAAGCTTGGGGTGAAAATTTCATTGAATAATTGTATGTTTTCTCTATTTTATGTGTTTTTAAAGATTTTTCACAGTATAAGTAAAACCAACTTGAATAAACTGAATATTAGACAACATAGCAATCTGAGCTGTTTGTTATGCAACCATGATAAAGCATGGGTGCCTTAAAAATGTAGAAGAGTTAGCTTAATTTATTTGGTTTGGGACAAAAATGAACATTTATACATTTCAATTTATCTTTTGTAAAATAATGAGTGTGGTATATTTCATTAGTTTATTATGAAAATGATAAAACAAATATGATGAATCTCCTGAATCTGCTTTAAGGTGTAAATAACTTGGTTGAGGCCAGGACAAGAGTACCCTATGAATCAACAGTTAACCAAATTGTTCAGAAGATAAATAACGTTTACTTTGTGTATGTGAAGAACAGTTTTAATAAGTGAGATCATCCTTAAAATGACTTGGGTTTTTTTAATATTACTCAAAACAATACCTTTGGAAACCTATTTTATTTCACATGCCACATTATAGGGTTTGAAAAAAGACACAAATATTTGTTTGTGTATATTAGCTCATAAAGAATTTTTGGCTGAATTGGTTTTATATAATTTTTTTTCTTTTTAAAGCTACATAGTTAAAAATCTCAGAATATAAGATGCTCATTATTGATATTTGATAATGATAAAATGCAAAAAGTCTGAAAATGAAAATAATCATACCATTAAATTCTGCTACTTACATTACTGAAAATCATTAGCAGTTTTAAATAAACTTTATTAGAATAAAACATTCATTTTTGATATAGGATTTTATTAAAAGTTTATAGCAATTTCTAGTACAGTATACTGTAATGGTCAAGGAGAATTTTGTCAAAAACCAGAGAAGTACTTTTGTTTTTAAAATATTAGGTCAGACATTTTGAATAATTTTCATATATGGCATGTGTAAAATTTATTGTTTAACATAGAATTAATGATGATTAAATTTACAAAAACTAGATAAATCATCATGTGTTGAAAGTGTAGAAGTTCATTTGTCTTTTTTACTACAGTAATTAGCAGATAATAATGTACAATGAGTACCTATTAAAATAATTATATTTAAAACATAAACATCTTTGGCCATATGTATAATAAATAAAAATGGATATAAAAAATAAAAACAAAAGTTAATAAAGTTCATTTTATTTTTACAGAAAATCAGACACTTTTAATTAGATTTATTTATTTTACTGGACAAAGTTTGAAAATACATAATTTAAAATTTTCTTACTTTTTTCTATATATATATATTTAACACTTTCATATCAAGTAATTTAACATGAAAGAGACATTAAAATTTATAATAAATGTACATATTATAATATTCACTTATTATTATTGGTAGGTATACTACTTGTAGTATAAGAGGTATATTTAAAGTGTATCAGCCAACCAAGTGAAATATCAGAATAGGAAAAACAAAGGCGAGAATGACAATTTGAATTGTATGATTCCAAATTTATGTCATATAAATGCTCATATAGTTATACATTTGAATTTGTGTTTCTGTTTCATCAGGTTATTGTGTTTTGTGCTTATGACTTGTGCTTGGTAAAGATGGTTATTATTGTTGTCATAATAATAATGGTGAAAGAGGAGAGTGAAAAATCTGGCATAAAACTCAACATTTCTTAACTAGGGGCATGGCATCTGTTTCTATCATTTCATGCCAAATCTATGGGGAAAAAGTTGAAAAAGGGACAGATTTTATTTTCTTGGGCTCCAAAATCTCTGTGGATGGTTACTGCAGCCATAAAATGAAAAAATGATAGCTTCTTGGAAGAAAAGCTCTGACAAACCTAGACAGTGTATTCAAAAACAGAGATCATTCACTTTGCTAACAAAGGTCCATACAGTCAAAGCTTTGGTTTTCCAGTAGTCATGTATAGATGTGAAAGTTGGACTGTTAAAAAGCTAAGCATTGAAGAATTTATGCTTTAAAACTGTGGTGCTGGAGAAGACTCCCCTGAACAGCAAGGGGTCAACCCTATAGGAAACCAACCCTGAATATTCATTGGAAGTTCTGATGCTGAAGCTGAAGCTCCAGTACTCTGGCCACCTGATGCGAAGAGCTGACTCACTGGAAGAGACCCTGATGATGGGAAAGATTGAGGGCAAGAGAAGAGGGAACAACAGAGGATGAGATGGTTGGATGGCTTCACTGACTCACTGGGTTTGAGTTTGAGCAAACTCTGAAATATACTGCAGGACAGAGAAACTTGATGTTCTGCAATCTATAGGGTACAAAAAGATGGACACAACCTAGCAACTGAACAGCATTAATTATAGGCATTCTTAAATGTGTCCTTTAATTTCATTATTGTCTGTATTTTCATCTAAAAATGAATTAAAAGTTTGCAGATTTTCAAAAGTTTGTTTTTCAGCAGAGCAGTGAACAGTTTGAATAAAGTTCCACAAATTCTTTGAATAAATAAATATATCTATGGAGTCCTAAATTAACATACTGTCTTTTTAAAAAAGAGGTATTATGAATAAATAATAGTACAAATAAAATATCTGTTTTAAAGTGCAGTAAGTGGGTATTAACATATTACTGTTAATAAAAGCAGGAAATAGCAATTTCAGTGGAAGAAAAGTATATGAATTCAAAATTAGTTCCCAAAAGGAGACTTATCTTAAGGAGAAAATAAATAAAAGCAACACTTCTGAATAATTTACTCTCATCTTGGCATTATCTAATATTATCTTTGTAAATTCTAGTACAAAAGCTAAGATTTAATTAAAAAGCCTATGGATAAGCCTTCCAGATGTCTTTTGTTATGTTTTATTTGAATTAATGTTTAAATTAGTTTTCTGGGAATTTTTTATGTTCAGTTAATATGCATCATGTATAATGTAGGATTATCAATTTGTTTAATACCAGACATTCCATTCCCCCTGTGGTAAAATATCTAACCTGCCTCCTGAGAAACCTCTATGCAGGTCAAGAAGCAACAGTTAGAACTGGACATGGACAACAGATTGGTTCAAAATTGGGAAAGGAGTACCCCAAGGCTATATATTGTCACCCTGCTTATTTAACTTCTATTCAGAGTACGTCATGTGAAATGCCAGGCTGGATGAACCACAAGTTGGAATCACTAATTCTGGGAGAAATATCAGCAACCTCAGATATGCAGATGATATGACTCTAATGGCAAAGTGAAGAGGAGCTAAAGATCCTCTTGATGAAGATGAAAGAGGAGGGTATAAAAGCTGGCTTAAAACTCAACATTCAGAAAACTAAGATCATGGCATCTGGTCCCATCACTTCATGGCAAATAGATGGGGAAACAATGAAAACAGTGGCAGGTTTAATTTCCTGGATTCCAAAATCACTATGGACAGTGACTGTAGCTATGAAATTAAAAGACACTTGCTCCTTGGAAGAAAAGCTATGCCAGACATAGACAGTGTATTCACAAGCAGACACATCACTTTGCCTACAAAGGTCCATATATTCAAAGCTATTGTTTTTTCAGTAGTCCTCTATGGATGTGAGAGTTGGACCATAAAGAAGGCTGAATGCTGAAGAAGATGCTTTTGAACTGTGGTGCTGGAGAAGACTCTTGAGAGTCCCTTGGAATGCAAGGAGATCAGATCTGTCTGTCCTAAAGGAATCAGTCCTTAATATTCTTTGGAAGGATTGATGTTGAAGCTGAAGCTCCGATACTTTGGCCATCTGATGTGAAGAACCGACTCATTGGAAAAGACCCTGATGCTAGGAAAGATTGAAGGCAGGAGAAGAAGGGGATGACAGAGAATGATATGATTGGATATCATCACTGACTCGATGAACATGAGTTTGCACAAACTCTGGGAGTTGGTGAAGGACAGGGAAGCCTGGTTTGCTGCAGTCCATGGGGTCGCAAAGAGTTGGACATGACATAGTGATTGAGCAACAACGAAGTATAATATTTACTGTTTTTCTATTTAATATATCATTTATAATGCATGTCGTAAGTCGGAACAAAAACAGCTATTTTAATGGCAAATGTGAGATATTATTTATACCTTCATAAATTAAAAAAAAAAAACTCTTAGTGACTTCCCTGCTTTTCTGTACTGTCTTATTCTTGTTGGTAGGGTGGTGTTTTGCCACAAATTGAGTCATGCAAGATATTAGCAGTGATGTTGGTTAGATGTACCTCAACAGTCTTTTGAAAAATAAAAGTACTAACAAAATTTACTCCCATTTAATATTTTTAAGACTGAAACAAGGGACTGTAAAATTATCTTTACGTTGAAATGCGTGTTATGAACTATATAATACCTCAGAGAAAAACGCCATAGTATATTTTTGCTCAATTTTTCTGTATGTAGTTTTATATTTGGGGTTCATCATTTTTCTATTAATTTAAACAACTTTCAAAATAATAATTCAAGAAAAACAAGATAATAATTAAAGAAGGACACCTACCAGAAAATTACTAGAGCTAATCAGTGAATATAGTAAAGTTTCAGGATACAAAATCAACACATAGAAATCCCTGGCATTCCTATATACTAACAACAAGAAAACAGAAAGAGAAATTAAGGAAACAATTCCATTCACCATCTAAACAAAAAGAATAAAATACTTAGGAGTATTTCTACCTAAAGAAACAAAAGACTTATATATAGATAACTATAAAACACTGATGAAAGAAATCAAAGAGGACACAAATAGATGGAGAAATGTGCTGTGTTCGTGGATTGGAAGAATCAATATAGGGAAAATGAGTATACTACCCAAAGCAATCTATAGATTCAATGCAATTCCTATAAAGCTACCGGAGGCCTTTTTCAGAGAATTAGAACAAATAATTTCACAATTTGTATGGAAATACAAAAAACCTCGTATAGCCAAAGCAATCTTGAGAAAGAAGAATGGAACTGGTGGAATCAACCTACCTGACTTTAGGCTATACTACAAATCCACAGTCATTAAGACAGTATGGTACTGGCACAAAGACAGAAATATAGATCAATGGAACAAAATAGAAAGCCGAGAGATAAATCCACGCATCTATGGACACCTTATCTTTGACAAAAGAGGCAAGAATATACAATGGAGAAAAGAGAATCTCTTTAACAAGTGGTGCTGGGAAAACTGGACAGCCACTTGTAAAAGAATGAAACTAGAACACTTTCTAACCCCATACACAAAAATAACTCAAAATGGATCAAAGATCTAAGCATAAGACCAGAAACTATAAAACTCCTAGAGGATAACATAGGCAAAACATTCTCCGACATAAACCAAAGCAGGATCCTCTATGACCCACCTCCCAGAATATCAGAAATAAAAGCACGAATAAACAAATGGGACCTAATTAAAATTAAAAGCTTCTGCACAACAAAGGAAACTATAAGCAAGGTGAAAAGACAGCCTTCAGAATGGGAGAAAATAATAGCCAATGTAGCAACGGACAAACAATTAATCTCAAAAAGATACAAGCAACTCCTGCAGCTCCATTCGAGAAAAATAAACGACCCAATCAAAAAGTGGGCCAAAGAACTTAACAGACATTTCTCCAAAGAAGACATAAAAATGGCTAACAAACACATGAAAAGATGCTCCACATCACTCATTATCAGAGAAATGCAAATCAAAACCACAATGAGGTACCACTTTACACCAGTCAGAATGGCTGCCATCCAAAAATCTACAAGCAATAAATGCTGGAAAGGATGTGGAGAAAAGGGAACCCTCTTACACTGTTGGTGGGAATGCAAATTTGTACAGCCACTATGGAAAACAGTGTGGAGATTCCTTAAAAAACTGCAAATAGACCTGCCATATGACCCAGCAATCCCACTGCTGGGCATACACACCGAGGAAACCAGAATTGAAAGAGATACGTGTACCCCAATGTTCATCGCCGCATTGTTCACAATAGCCAGGACATGGAAGCAACCTAGATGCCCATCAACTGACGAATGGATAAGAAAGCTGTGGTACATATACACAATGGAATACTACTCAGCATTAAAAAAAATTCATTAGAATCAGTTCTACTCAGGTGGACGGAACTGGAGCCTATTATCCAGAGTGAAGTAAGCCAGAAGGAAAAACAATACAGTATGCTAACGCATATATATGGAATTTAGAAAGATGGCAGCGAGAATCCTGCATGTGAGACAGCAAAAGGATCGCAGATGTATAGAACAGACTCGTGGACTCTGTGGATGAGGGCAAGGGTGGGATGATATGGGAGAATGGCATTGAAACATGTTAATTATCATATGTGAAATCAATCGCCAGCTTAGGATTGATGCTCGGGGCTTGTGCACGGAGATGTCCCAGGGGGAGGGAATTGGGAGGAAGGAGGGAGGGGGGTTCTGGAGGGGGAGCATATGTAAACCCATGGCGATTTCATGTCATTGTATGGCAAAACCAACGCAATAAAGTAAAGAAAATTAAAAAAAAAAATAAAGAGGAACATGAAAAATAAAGTAAAGCCACAGGTCCATGAGATCACAAATAGACATGACTGAGCTACCGAGCACAATCATTTTGTCAATCAATGCATTTTTTAAAATATAAGAATTCTTGTTACTACGAACTAAAAGATATTTTGTTCATATGTCTTTAGAAAATCTAAAATATTTGCTAACACTTGTTTTCTCAGCAACTTCTTTCAATACAAGCTAGTGGCATCATGTTACCAGTTTCATGGAAGAAATTCTAAATGATAATACATCAGTGTAGCAAAATCTAGGAGCTTTATGAGGAGCTTGCTTATTCCAAAAGTAAAAGCTTGTTCCTTGCCCATAGTTCATATTCCTCAGATAACTTTAAAGTTGAAAATAATTAAAATAAAGGATGTCAAGTATCTTCCTCAGGCATAAGGTAATTATAAAGCTTAATAGAATATCTAAAATTACTTCCCTTAGGGGCTTCCTTGGTAACTCAGATGGTGAAGAATCTGCCTGTAATACAGGAAACATCGGTTTGATCCATGGGTCAGGAAGATCCCCTGGAGAAGGGAATGGCAACCCACTCCAGTATTCTTGCCTGGGAAATTTTAGGGACAGAAGAGCCTGGTGAGCTTCAGTCCATGGGACTGCAAAGAATTGACAGGACTGAGCCACTAACCCTTCCCTATGAGTCCTCCAAAATGAACTGTTTGTAAAATGTAACCTTTGTGTAACTGAATACACTTTCTACAAATAGATGCAATCAAAGTACCAGTTAACTATCAAACAGTGCGTACTGTTCTATAAAGAGTAAGAATTTGAGCTTTTTGGTTTTGGAATATTTAATCTGTAGCTGTTCTTTTGCGCAGTGAACTAAAACAAGGTCAATGTCTACTGAGGCTTTTCCTAGTACTGACTTCAAAGAGGCAGAAGCTGATGGGAAGTATGCACCTGGCTAGTCTGACAGTGAAGCGTCATAATGAACTAAATGAGTTAGATTTGAAAGAAAACGAGGCTAAAACACAGTTGTATGTTACTTATTTGGAACATATTCGTTAAGATGCTGTTTCTCCAATTCTTTCTTTGGTTAATACCAGGAGTAGGTAATATATAAATTATAGAAATTTTTAGCTGGACATAGAAGTTGATAGGAAGAAAAATTAGATGCCTGTAAGTCATGCTATTTGTCTAAGCTAGCTCAAGTTATCCTCACAATAACTCTCTGTGAGAAAATTACATTTTAAAATTCTTTGAAATTAAAGAAACCACAAATTAATATCAAAATAGAACAGATACTTCAGAGACAGATACATCCAAGCTAGAAATTCAGCTTTGCCTTAGGCAAGTGATCCAATCTTTCTGTGCCCTTTTTCCTCATTTGTCAATTGACAATAAAAATATCTATTTAAAAATATCATCCTACCTAAATGGGTTACAGATTTACATGGAAAGTGCCTTTCAGAGTTGCCCAGAATAAAATAGGACCCCATGACAATTTGCTTACCTTCTTGAAATCTTAAATTCTTTGTCAAAGATTTTTGTCCTATTATTAGTTATTTTTTGCTCTTAATTACTTAATGTTTCATCATTATTATGTATATTTGAAAGTATATTTTCTTTTTTTTTGAAGTATATTTTCTGATTTGAATTTATTATCTGTGTAACATTTTACATGCTATTCTATTATTACTAATTATTCAAAAATTGATTGTCACTTTGATTATAACAGGTGGTATATATCTGTGTTAAAATCAATACATTTAAATGCATGAAGACTTTTTCAGATATTAGTCATGTGTCCAAAATACCATGACATATTTAAAGTAGCAATTTTTCACAGAAAGACTAATTTTCTGTATTAAATACTTTGAAACTTATCAGTGAAAATCATTTATGTTCAGAGGGAAAGCCTGGCTGTTCCTTTGTATTGAATTTGGTGTTTACAATTTGCAGTTACTTAATTGAATATATACTTCACTTATTTATTATTCTTTGAAAATAATTATGTAATGGTCATTGGGATGATTGGATGGAAAAGTTTTATATTGTTTTTGTTATTTATTTTTCAACAGTATATCTAAAAACACCTAGGGCCAGTATCTCTTGGTGTATGTGCAGATGCGAGTAGGTAAGGAATGGTCCAGTGATATCAATTAGGAATTAATTAGGTAGTTGTTAAGTTATTTTGAGTTTGATGAATGAGGAATATAAAATTCTGCAGTGAGTTAGAAACTCCTCCTGTGCCTATTCGGAGAAGGCAATGGCACCCCACTCCAGTACTCTTGCCTGGAAACTCCCATGGATGGAAGAGCCTGGTAGGCTGCAGTCCATGGGGTCACAAAGAGAAGACACAACTGAACGACTTCACTTTCACTTTTCATTCTCATGCATTGGAGAAGGAAATGGCAACCCACTCCAGTGTTCTTGCCTGGAGAATCCCAGGGATGGGAGAGCCTGGTAGGCTGCTGTCTATGGGGTCGCACAGAGTCAGACATGACTGAAGCGACTTAGCAGCAGCAGCAGCCTGTGCCTATTAATTAAAGAGGTAATTTTTTTTATTAATTTTTAATAGATAATAGCACAGCAGAGCTGAGATGAAGCCCTAGTGGCTTTGATTGATAATGTATAAATTGCAACAACATTCAAACAGGGAAAATTATAAGAATCTACTGTAAGTTTTTAAGAAGTTTGGCATGTCTTGGTCAGAAGTGCATGTAATGTATCTTCAATCTGATCATATAAAGCTTGGAAATGTGACAGTTTTGGAATTATGATGTAGTGGCTAAAATCTGGACTCTGGAGTTAGACACATCTCCACTGCAATCAGGCTAAACTTGAACAAATTATTTAATCTCTCTTAGCTTTCCTTTCTCATCTGAAAATAGAGATGAAAATAGTGTCTACTTCATAAGTTTTTTTGTGAGAAATAATAGAGTAGAATGTTGTGTCACATGTATAGTATATACTATTTTTAAGAACTATAGCAAATAGTATTTTTATAATATTCATAATAAAATATGATGTACCTGAGAATCAATAGAAATCTGGTTTTGCCAGTTTTGGTGATATTTCCAGTCTTTATTAGTGAAAGCTCTCAACCACATTGGCAAGTATAGTATTTCTCAAATTTTAATTTAGAATACCACAATTAATTTTGTAAATATCATTTCTTTCAAAACATACAATTATAGCACTAAAGAAGATAATATAAGAAAAATAAATAACATGTTGAATATATATGTCAATTTGATAAGATAAAAATCTTTTTCAAAAACATTTGAGAAAATTAAAATTTTGGTAAAGTATTGTAGGTAGTGGATATCGTAGGAGAACCAAAAGCAAAGTTTTGCTAATTCTGATGTCTCTGTGTTTAATCGTTATGAATAATTTGACTAATAAAATTAGTTTGTATAAAATTTTATGATAACAAGTACACTGAAGCTTTTGTTTTAAATTGGCTTTTCTTTCTATTAACTTAATTGGAAGCATCACTTATAAATGTTTGCCTTTGACTTTATGCAAAAAGTTGAGAGTTACTAATGTTTATTTTCTGGAAGTCTAGACACTTACATGTTTCTGTTTTGCTTTGTTTGTAAGATATAATTTGTAAGTGTTTTGGATTATCCTATTTAATTCTAACAGCAATTTTCTAGAAGTCATCACTACTCTCGCTTTGCAGATGAACGAATGGAGACCGAGAGGAGTACTACTACCAGTCCAGGATCATAGAGGTAGTGAGTGGCAGAGATAGTGTTAAATTACATCGTGGTGACTTGATGCTTCCTGATATTTTCACAGAATTCTCAATGACATTTAGTTGTGAGAAGAAACAGTTATAACAGAAGTGGAAAATGTTCTTTTGTCATACAGTGCTTGAGTAGCAAAACAGTAAAGATAAAATTAGGAGTTTCTCAGGTGGCTCAATGGTAAAGAATCCACCTGCCAATGCAGGAGACAGGGGTTTGATCCTTGGGTCTAGAAGAGTCCCTCCAGTAATCTTGTCTGGAAAATTTTCCATGGGTTGGCAAAGAGTTGGCGTGATGGAGCATGCACACGTGGAGACAAAATTGTGACCAAAGTATTTCCATGGGTTTAATCTCCAGGTTCTATTGCTCTTTTCATTTCTGCCTTGAAAGGCTTAGACCTGTTATCTGTTTGATAGCCATTAGATGGCGAGCTTGTACTAATAATAA
This sequence comes from Antilocapra americana, assembly GCA_007570785.1. NCBI lineage: Eukaryota > Metazoa > Chordata > Mammalia > Artiodactyla > Antilocapridae > Antilocapra > Antilocapra americana. The sequence continues at coordinate 8,056,782 of ML662438.1, forward strand.
TGATAGTAACCCTGTTATATAGTTGTATGCAGCGACACAGTTTACAAGGGATTTCAAATATGTTACCTCATCAAATTATCACAGTAACACTCAAAAATAAATGTTAATATATCCCAACTACAGTAGAGAAAGCAAGTACTCTGTGGTTAAAACCTTACTGATGTTCATATAGCCAGATCTTAACATTAAATGGCAGATTTTTTTTTTTTTTTCATTATCTTTCTGGATCTTGCTGCTTCTAATTTTACACAGCAGAATTTCCAAGGCCACTGAAAATCATAGTTACATTTCAGAAAAGAGGAAAGGATTGCTTTAAGCAGATATGCTGAATGTGGTGAAAAATAAGTATCACTAGCAAAAAAAAAAGCAAGAGGAAAATGCATAAGAGCTGTGAAATGTAGACTGAGTCAAAAAGCAGAACAGTGTGGGACCATTTAATGTAAGTACAGATATCACCATCTCAATCAGCAGGTCATGAGACATTGTGTATTGCAATGGATTATTCAATTGCATGTGAAAATTATTATCCTCTTGAATCATTGAGAAAAAATTTGTATTCTGCATGCTCTGATTGGAGAAGGCAGTGGCACCCACTCCAGTACTCTTGCCTGAAAAATCGCATGAACGGAGGGACCTGGTAGGCTGCAGTCCATTGGGTCGCTAAGAGCGACTTCACTTTCACTTTTCACTTTCATGCATTGGAGAAGGAAATGGCAACCCACTCCAGTGTTCTTGCCTGGAGAATCCCAGGGACGGGGGAGCCTGGTGGGCTGCCATCTATGAGGTTGCACAGAGTAGGACAAAACTGAAGCGACTTAGCAGCAGCAGCAGCATGCTCTGATAAGATGTTAGCTATGTAATTCACTTAGAAAAATATATCTATCTGAGCTGTTCTCTTTTCTTTTTTATATGTTAACAGCAAAATATTTCTTAGTTCTTTGTAAACTTTATCCAGAAAGTATAATTTCATAAGGATCCCAGATTGCAAAGTTGAAATATATTTAAAATACTTTTTAAATATAATTTTATATTTCTCCCCATATATCTTCCCCACATTCTTGCAAGTGAGTGACTAGACAAATGGTTTACTAATAATCATTCCTGAAAATTCAATAATTTATTTATGGCCTACTGATAGATATAGGGGTCATATTGTTACTTACACTCAACACTGTACAATTGTCCATAATATCTATTTTCAGGATGGATAGATCAGATTCTTAATGCTTTTTGTTTATTCCTTGGTTTTGACTCAGAAGTTCATTAACTGACCAATAAAGAGTTCTTTAATTTGATACTGTGAATTCCCATTTTTATATTTCAAGCTTACTGTTTTTCAATAGGATGTTCACCTGGGTTCATTGTTTTTGGTTTTTAGTTCACGATGTAGTCTGGTGTCTTTAAATGACAGAAGAGAGGCCCTAATTGAAAGAGAATTTCAGATATGGTGCAGTGGAACCTCTTCTGCTTCTATCCCCCATGAATATTTAGAGTTTTCCTGGTCTTGTTCAAGGTCACAGAGTGTGTAGTAGGAATTGGCTTGTTATTAAGAAATTGACTAGTTCCATTTAGTAAGCACAATTGCCATTAATTATTTTATTTTTTATTGTTGTTGCTAACAGAACAAGTCATTTGTAATTTGAAAGTGACTGGCTATTTCATCAGACTGCTATGCTTCAAGAGGATTGCTTTAGATAAAACTATTCTTAGGGTCTAATCAACTATAGCTGAAAAAATGTTTATATATTCTGACCTAATTTAATATTAATTGATAACAATTTTAATGAAGTCATAGAATTTACTTGCAACCTGCTATTGTGGGATTTCCTACTGCTATAAACTCTCTTCTGCTCTTCCAAAGAGCAGTCAAAGGCCTAAGTTCATTAGAGGATACAGTCAGAGGAAGAGGTTTCTTTCATTCAGTGTAGTTTATCTGGAGCAATTAGAAAGAAAATATGTGTCTCAATATAAAATTTCATGGCCTTGTACAATTATGTGGTGACCTCTCCACACAATTGCTTGGATAATGCCAGCAGCGTCAGCTGTCACTGTCAAAATGAACAAGTAATTAAGAAAGCAAATGCTGGTCTTTCTTCTGAAGAAGTAGAATATTTATGTATTTAAAGTTGTTCACCAAGAAGAAAAATAACCACTGACATGAAACATAATTTTCTACAGTGCCTGGGGCAGAAAAGAGAGAAATAATAATGAACATTAAGTTGTAATTCTATTCACCAAAAACAGTTACAGAGTTCCTTTTCCCTGGATTATAAAATTTCATTAGATGTCACTATAGCATCTTGACCCTTTTATTCATGTTCTGTTTCTCCAGAACATAAATTTTAGTAACCAAAATTTCCAAAAGTTTACACTGAAATTGGGAATGTCGTTCTTATGAGGACCTTTTGTCTATAACCATACATCTTAGTATGCGAGGATAACCTAAAATAAGACCAAAACTTGTCAGAATAATTATTGACAGTAGACTGCTATGAGCAATAGTATTATATAAAATGCTTTTGAGAAGTAATTCTTTTCTAGTGCTTTTGATAAGGAATCACTCAGTTAGTTGCTTATTGAAGTGAGGGGAAAATGCCACCTCTGCTGATTTCATTGTCTTTTGGAGGGGAAAAATCGAGTTAAGATTTACTGATATTCGGAATCTGGTTTATAGCAGATCTTTTAGTTGGAAGATTTGATTGGGTTTGAATAAAAATTGTGATAAAATGGTTTTATAGTGTAGGATTTGTGGAAGTAGCAAGGTGAGGATTTTATGGTGAAGAGTTTAATGATTCTTAGGGGATAAGTTGTCTGTTGATGTTTCCTATGAAGTCCTATGGTAGGACTTCTGGGAAAGCCCTGCAATGAACACTGAAGTTATTTGGAATAGTTAAGTTTCTCCAATAACGACAATAAAATAGTAAAATGACAAGCATATAGACAATCACCTGTTTGGGAGTTTGTGGGTTTAGGTCTCAATTTCCCCACTGAGAAAGACAGAAAAGACCCATTGTAAAGGGAAGCATGATCTATCCGTATTTTCACTGTTGTTTGTGATGTTATAATTACATATCAAGTCCTTTTCTCATCATCCATAAAAGTCAGATTTTCCTCTTATTTCTGCTGGTTGACCTTTTACTTCGCTGGATCGTTTGATGGAGCAGCAGCTGTGTAACATTGTGTTAAACTCTGAAGATGACACATCTGAACTCTGCAACATAAATAGTAAAATAAGGCTTCTGATCAGGATTTGTCATCCATGCTCAGCCAGCAGGCAAGTGTCCAGATTAAATAGGAGACCAAACCCTGTTGCCGTTCTAAAGAGCCCACAGAACCAGATATGAAGTTGTGAACCAAACTACTTTAATTTTCTGATACCTTTATTTTTAGGCAGGATACTTTGGGTAATAGGACAAAAAACATTTTTAGCCTAGGCTGCAAATGAATATTCTGAATAAGATTTAGACAGAGGAAATTTTTCCTATACTGAAACATTTTAAAACTTTGTTTCAAGTACAATCTGCTCTCATATTCCTAAAGTTGGTAGGATATATAAAAATATTATCTGAGTTATGGGTGAAGCCAGCCTGTCATGGCAAATATATCCATGTTTGAAGATGATTAAGAGAATTCAAAAGCCTTTTTAATTGTCTTTTTGTGACATTTTGTCTTCTAATTAAGTATCACTCATATACACTAAGATATCTGGAATTTGGGGATCTCTTGGCACCAATAGTACATTGGGCCTGCTCCTTCATAGATCAGAAAGTTATTAAAGTGCATATTATTGAGAGGAAATAATGATAAAAAAATCCTGAAGAAAATTGGAAATAAACATTATCACCAATTTTACCAGGTGGTTCTTTTTAGTAAAATATTTTAATAATATAAAGATTCTCATTATTTAATTTTATAATATCTCTGATTTTGATGTATTTTTAATGAAGATATTTAAGCATCATGTACTAGATTGACATCAGTTTTATTCTTTTAAAAAATTACATAATATGTGTCTTGCAGTCAGTGGTGTCTTAGAGCCAAAACAATTTTTTAGATAATAGGAATCTGAGAGACCCATAGGGATGAAGTATTAACCTGTATTGACTTCAGATTGCCTCCATTTAAAGAATCCAGAATACTACCCAGTTCTGACTGGACAGTCTTCAGTTCAGTTCAGTTCAGTTCAGTTGCTCAGTCGTGTCCGACTCTTTGCCCATGCAATGGACCGCAGCACACCAGGCTTCCCTGTCCATCACCAACTCCCAGAGATTACTCAAACTAATGTCCATTGAGTTGGTGATACCATACAACTATCTCATCCTCTGTTGTACCTTCTCCTGCCCTCAATCTTTCCCAGCATCGGGGTCTTCAAATGAGTCAGGTCTTCACATCAGGTGGCCAAAATATTAGAGTTTCAGCTTCAGCATCTGTCCTTCCAATGAACACCCAGGACTGATCTCCTTTAGGATGGAATAATTGAATCTCCTTGCAGTCCAAGGGACTCTCAAGAGTCTACTCCAACACCACAGTTTACAAGTATCAATTCTTTGGTGCTCAGCTCAGAAGCATCAATTCTTGGTCACTCTTAACAGAGCCATATTTGCTTTTATATTATTTTATTATTTTGAAATGTAAAACATTTATCATCTTTAGTATGGTACTAGTTATAGTATTCATCATTCTATCCTTGTGTACATAGAATATATAGCATCTTTTATTGTTGTATGCTTATCCATGAATTTATGTATTTATATTTTTTCTTACTCCTACCTACTATGATCTTCATTGTTCTTGCATATTAAAAACACTTCCCTTGAGAGAAGGAGAGATTTCTGTTACTAATAATTACATTTTTATCTCATAGTCTACATTTTTATCACTGTGTGAAAGTGAGAGGTCAAGCTCAAACATCACTTTCTAACTCCAAAGTCTCTACCTTCAGTTTAAGCCTCTCTCCTGATGTTCAGATACATGTAAATAACAGTCTGCTAGTAATTTTAGTCAATGTCATTTTATACTTTAGCTTTAAAAGATTCAAGATTAACCTTATTCTTCTTGCCTCTTAATTTGTTTTTGCCCTATTTATTTCCTCTTTTGGTATATGACACCAATATCATGCAGACTTAAAAAATCTGAATCCATGTGTCATCAGCTTTATTGATTCTGCTTTCTAGCTATTCTTAATTCTATACTCTTTTCTTTACAATTACTAATCCAGCCTTCATTTGGGCCAGTATTCCTGTAACTCAATGTGATCCAGTTGATTTCTGAGACCCTTTCTCCAGCCACAGTGTCCATTAATGTCATGTTTGTTTCTGTTTTTTTTTTTTTTCCCTCCCGTTGATGTAGAATCCAGTGTCTCCTTCAATTTTCTGTCTCTTACCCCTCTGCACAAAAAATTTCTCTCAAATAAAAAAGTTTCATGATTAATGTTGACTTTCAGAATTTGGAGTCAAGGTAGAGTAATCATCTAGTTCTGGTGAGAGAGAAGGTAGATAAGAGTATTCGAGAGTTCCATTTTGCTCTCCCTTCTGGACTAACTTCAGTTTCTTTCTTACAGCCACATTCTTCTCCAGATTCTGGCTCATTTGTCTTTTTTCCCTTCTTTATTCATGCAAAGCAGGTCTGTAGGCTACTCTCAGAGCTAGATGTCAGCTGTTTCATAGGACTGAAGGCAGAGGCTCTATCTCTAAAATGGTTTAGTAGAGCATTTTCCCCAAAAGAGTATGCTCTCCCAACTAGATTATTGTAACTGCTGCTAGAGGATTTATATTGTTTCTTTCTCCTTACGTGCTTGGCTCCACTAATCCATTCTCCATATCGCCCACAATGTATGCTAACCTGCCGACCTGATACTGGACATTAATCTATTCTTAAAAATTTTAATATCTCCTTATTGCTTTTTTTTAAATATAAATACTAATTTCATTAGCTGTTGTTGTTCAGCCACTCATTCATGTCTGACTCTTTGCGATCCCATGGACTGTAGCACACTAGGCTTCCCTGTCCTTCACCATCTCCTGGATCTTGCTCAAACTCATCTACACTGAGTAGGTGATGCTGTCTAACCATCTTGTCCTCTGTTGTCCCCTTCTCCTCCGCCTTCAATTTTTCCCAGCGTCAGCGTCTTTTATAATGAGTTGGCTCTTCTCACCAGGTGGCCAAAGTATTAGAGCTTCAGGTGCAGCATCAGTCCTTCCAATGAATATTCAGGGTTGATTTCCTTTAGGATGGACTGGTTGGATCTCCTTGCAGTCCAAGGGACTCTCAAGAGTCTTCTCCAACACCACAGATCAAAAGCATTAATTCTTCTTCAGACCTTCTTTATGGTCCAATTTCACTAGCATGGCTTACAAAATTCCCAAGTTTAAATACTCACCACCTTTTCTACATAGCACAATTGACTTCTAGCAAGTATCTATTGAAGGCTTGCTATCAGCCCTAAGATTTTTGTGACAAGCAAGGACCATGCAGCATATGGTCTAATGGAAAAGTCTTTTTAAAACAATTGTTAAGGAAGAAAAAAGCAGTGTACAGTGGAAGGATATATCCATTTTGCTGGCAAGAAAAGACTTCCTGAGATGATATTTACACTTTTACATGAAGGATAAGTGGGTGTTCAATGAGTTGATGGGAGAAACAGTGTAGCAAGTTGGAATTCCTAGAGGAAAGTGTGAAACACTGGAGAACTTCAAGGAAGCCCAGTTTTCTTTGGCAGCGTAGGGAATAAACTGGACTAGATCAGTGACTTTAATGAACCATGTTCTCTCTCATCTGTAAGATGTTTGAAGTGCTGTTTACTCATCCTGAAATGTTCTTTCCTTTCTTATTAACTATCAGTGTTCAGCTGCTAAAATAAAATCTGAAAACCACTGACATATTAAAGAGTCGGTATGTGCTCAGGAGAAAATAAGTGTAATACTAGGCAATGAAGATAAGGGCTAAACAGATATGATATGTTCAGGGGAAATAAATATTTCCATGGGCTGCACTAGAAAGAATGAGCTTTAGGAGAGATGATACTTAAACTTTCTTACATAAAATGCAATAAAGGCTTGGTTGAGAAAGAATTATCTGAACAAGAGTTAATAATAAAGAAAAGATTAAAGAAGTAAATATTTACATTTAGCTGTAAAGTACTAGACCAGCCTTTAAAAAGCAAGGATTACTTAAGAATTATATATGCAATTTTTAATCCTGTAATTATTTTTCTTTTCTCTCATGTTTTTAAACAGTTGAAGACAAAATAGGACTTTTTTTTTTACTTTTGCTGTAAAATAAATTCCTAAATGTATAACTATTAGAATAAAACGATTGCTTCTAATTTTAAATATCTGATTTATGATGTATATCAATAAAGGTCATCATAAAATATTAACAAGTAATGATAGTTCTTCAGACTGGTACTTGGCAGTATACTTTTCTGAATAATTCTGGGCTTCTGTGTCTGGAGGAATTGCTTTTAAATTGTTCTGAAGGATCTCAATGAAAATGTCTCAAATACTAGATTATTCTTTTTAAAAGTATTTAAATGTGTATTTGTAGGATAAGGATATAATATATCTACAGAAAGCAAAAATACACTTCAAGTTTTGATCTTTAAAAGTCAGTAATTATCAAGCACAATTTTCTTTCTAACCAGACATTAGATGATTTTTCAATGTTAAAGGTTATTTTTGTGTGACTAATAACCAATACTATATTCACATTTTTTACTCTAGTAGTAACTAATAGAGATACTCTTCCTACAGATACAGTTGCTTATTTCATTGAGGTTTTTTCTGTAACACTAGAGAATTAGGACAAAAAGTATTAAAGTTACTAAAAAATATCAAATCATTTTAGAAAAGGAGGGGAATTTATATATGTTCTAATCTAACAATCTGTGTATATGAGGGACTTTAAATCCATGCAGAAGGTGTCTTACTCAGCATCATATAACTTGCAAAAAAAATAGAATGTAGAATGGAATGGTTTGAATTAACCTTTTAGTTATATATGGGGCTTCCCTGGTGGCTCAAATGGTAAAGCGTCTGTCTGTAATGTGAGAGTCCCAGTTTCAATCCCTGGGTCAGAAAGATCCTCTGGAGAAGGAAATGGAAACCCACTCCAGTACTCTTACCTGCAAAATTCCATGGATGGAGGAGCCTGGTGGGCTACAGTCCATGGGGTCGCAAAGAGTCAGTCAGACACGACTGTGACTTCACTTTTCACTTTACTTATATACATTTCCTGGTGGCTCAGATGGTAGTGTCTGCCTGTAGTTCAGGAGATCCAGATTTGATCCCTGGGTTGGAAAGATCTCCTGGAGAAGAGAATGTCTATGCACCCTAATATTCTTGCATGGAATTCCACAGACAGAGGCATCTGACTGGCTACAGTCCGTGGGATTTCAGAGTCAGACACAATTGAGCAACTAACACTTTTTTGGTTATATATTATAACTGCTTCCCTGGTGGCTCAGTCGGTAAGGAATCCTCCTGAAATGCAGGAAACTGCCTGCAGTGCCGGAAAACTGGATTCGATTTCAGGAAGACCTCCTGGAGAAGGAAATGGCAGTCCTCTCCAGTATTCCTGCCTGGGAAATCTCATGGACAGAGACACCTGGCTGGCTACAGTCCATGGGATTTCAAAAAGTCAGACATAACTGAGCGACTGACATATTTTTGTTTATAAATTGTAATAACATTCATGAGTATTATAAATTACAATATGTTAAAGCTCTGTTAAGTAATCTGAGTCTAGATAGTGTACTATAAGACCCTTTTATGGCAGTTCTTTAAAAATTTGTGCTTGATTATATTCAACAACTGTAGTCCAGAGTTAGTGATTATTTTCATGAGACATGATTGAACGCCCAGTGGAAAGAAGACTGCAATTTAAATAAAAGTTTAAGCAGGGGTATTTTTATCAACTGTATGTCCTTAAGTGTAGGTACACATGGTCTAATGTAAGTTTGAAATTCCAATGTACTTTAAATTTGACTTTAATTATATTTAGTAATGTATATTTATATGTGCTAATTTTGATGTTAGAGGTGCGATGAGATTTTTGTTATTCCAGAATAAAGCAACCTATATTCTTAATCATTAAAATGCTAGTGTTAATTATCCTTCTTTTGCAATCTTATTATAGCCACCAGGAAGAGAAGCTCATTTCTCTCAGAGGCATACCTATGATTTTGTTATATTAGCTAGAGTTTTAGTACTGACAGGTCCTTCCTGACACAGTTTGCAGGTATGATGCCCATAGGTTCTAAATCAAACAAGTGTTACAGATAGATTTGCTAATCTAACTTTAATTCTTCCTTTTCTACCTTTATATTTTCAACACTCCTCAGGAGATGAATATATTTGGTAAGAATGCAAAAGCTTTATCCTGTTATGCAAATACAGAGTTGTTTTATTAAGCAGAATTTCACAGCTGAATCTGTCGTTTCTGTTTCTCTTTTTCTCCTCTACATTATCATACTTCTCTGACTTGTAACTCTCCAACAACCAAAAAGGAAATGCTTCTTCCATACATTTTGTGGGTAACAGAATTATATAGAAAAATATTTATTTATTTTTAAACAGTAAAATATTAAGTAAATAATATGAGAATCAGAATATCAAAATGATGTTTTAAACTCATTGATGAGGGTGAACTAACTTTACAGTCAAAGAATGTGTTCTCCTTGGAGAAATACATTATGATGTGTGTCTCACGTGTATTTATTTTAGGAGATACCTCTTGTTTACTTTGCCCATCTGTAAACACATACATGGTCTTATCTTAGGGCTCAGAATTTATTCTCACACATTTGGTTATTTATTAGTAGCCTCTGAGGGGCTTCCCAGGTGGCTCAGTGATAAAGAATCACTTGCCAATTCAGGAGATGCAGATTCGATCTCTGAGTGGGGAAGATCCCCTAGAGAAAGAAATGGCAACCCACTCCAGTATTCCTGCCTCGAGAATTTCATGAATAGAGGAGCCTGGCGGGCTGCAGTCCCTGGGATCACAAAGAGAGGGAGCATGCAGGCATGTAGCCTCTGCAATAGCCTCTGAATGCCTGCCTAGAGATGCCATTCATCCTATAGTAGATACAGTTTAGTTTAGTATTTGAAAAATTAGACAGATGCTAAATATGATTTATTTCTTTCTCTAAATGCCAAAACTTTACAGAACTGCCTCTGTCATGATCATTTCAGAATTAATAACAAAAACTATATATTTACATTTCTGTGGTTATGGCAGAATAAAAATAAAAATTCTTATAAATATGTTTTAGGAACATTACATAGACATGAATTTATGTGTAACTAAAACAAATCAGATTGAACTCTGTTTATTTCTTGTCACTGTTTTATTTTGTGCCTTATAAATAAGTAGAGTTCAATTAATAGCTTTTTAAAACCTGCTCATATACTTTAGTAAAGAAAGGCATGTATCCCATTGCCATAGGCATGCTCTGTAGTTTTGTTTAGAATGGAAATAGTTGAGTGACTCTATGTGTGCACATGGGTATGCATATCTTGGGAGAGAGCAGAGGAGAGAGGTATCAGACAGTATTCAGCAATGAATGAATGAGTGCATGAATTCATTATAAAAATATGGATTTATCTTATAACAATATTATCCTTATAAAAAGATTAAGATACAATTTAATGATCTATAATAAAGTTTGATTGGAAGTTCCTAAGAATAATTATAGATCATGTGGCATTTCAAATATATTATATGAAGAGGTAACTCATCTATGTGTGCTTCTCTTTAACCATACCATAGTTGTTACAGAGCAAATTTTATTTATAGAGACATTTTCTAGAGTATTAACTATTTTGTCAAAAATGCTTTGAGATGAAGAAAAATAATGTACTCACTTTGAGTTGCTCAATTGCTTTAGAGAAATAAAAGTCACACTGAAAATATAGTCAATACAATAGATTACATCAACCCTCAGAATTAAGTTGTTAGCAATTTTTTTCCTTTGTAGGAAGTAAATATCTTTATTTATTAGAAATTGCCATTTGTTCCAATAAATTATATAAATATTTTAAAGGAGAGTACCATAATTTACCCCAACTTAAAGTATGGGCTGCACACAATGATTTCTTTCCAACAGTATGGTAAAGGAAAAAAAACAATAACACTGTTACAATAGAAAAGTGTACAATTGATATGATGTGATGTGATATCATAAAAATAGTACTTTATCACTATAATCTTTCATCTAAAACCCCTTACCTAGGGCTAATCATGAGAAAAATATCAGAAAAATTTTGATTGAGGAGTATTCTATAATATTAATGACCAGTACTTCTCAATATTGGTAAGGTCAAGAGAAACAAGGGATGTGTCAGAAACTGTCACAGCCAAGAGAAGCCTAAGGAGATAGATTTGTGGACCAATCTCAGTGTGTGTGTATGGGTGTGTATATTTATGGACAAATTTCAGTGTGTGTGTATATGTGTAGGTATGTGTAGACTTTCCCACACCAACAACCAGTCCTCAAATACCAGCAAAGTATCTGAAAATTTAGCTCAACTGTGATGCTGTCTACATAGAGATAGAATCAGATTCCACAGGTAAAAGGCTCAGTCCCATAAGACCACCTTCTACTTTAGAGGCTGACCACAAGTCCAGGTCCCCTGTGCTTCTGACCAAAAAGCCACACATGGAAGATGCCAGTAGCAAGTCCAGGTTATTATGTATATTTCAGGCCAACTGACTATAAATCACAGGTTCCCATAAGCCCTTGCTTAGGTTAGAAACATTTGCTGTAACAGTTCACAGGAACTCAACTACTCATTAGTTAGTTCAGTCATTCAGCCGTGTCCGAATCTGTGCGACTCCACTAGCCGCAGCACGCCAGGCCTCCCTGTCCATCACCAACACCTGCAGTCCACTCAAACCCATGGGCATCAAGTCAATGATGTCATCCACCATCTCATCCTCTATCATCCCCTTCTCCTCCTGCCCTCAGTCTTTCCCAACATCAGGCTCTTCGCATTAGGTGGCCAAAGTGTTGAAGTTTCACCTTCAACATCAGTCCTTCCAATAAACACTGATCTCCTTTAGGATGGACTGGTTGGATCTCCTTGCAGTCCAAGGGACTCTCAAGAGTCTTCTCCAACACTACAGTTCAAAAGCATCAATTCTTCTTCCAACTCTCACATCCATACATGACAACTGGAGAAACCATAGCCTTGACTAGTCAGACCTTTGTTGGCAAAGTAATGTCTCTGCTTTTTAATATGCTGTCTAGGTTGGTTATAACTTTCCTTCCAAGGAGTAAGTGTCCTTTCATTTCATGGCTGCAATCATCATCTGCAGTGATTTTGAAGCCTAGAAAATAAAGTCAGCCACTGCTTCCACTGTTTCCCCATCTATCTGCCATGAAGTGATGGGACCGGATGCCATGATGTTACTTTTCTGAACGTTGAGCTTTAAGCCAACTTTTTCACTCTCCTCTTTCACTTCCATCAAGAGGCTCTTTAGTTCCTCTTCACTTTCTGCCATAAGGGTGATGTCATCTGCATGTCTGAGGTTATTGATATTTCTCCCGGCAGTCTTGATTCCAGCTTGTGCTTTTTCCAGCAAAGTGTTTCTCATGATGTACTCGGCATAGAAGTTAAATAAACAGGGTGACAATATAGAGCCTTGACGTCCTCCTTCTTCTATTTGGAACCCATCTGTTGTTCCGTGTCCAGTTCTAACTGTTGCTTCCTGACCTGCATACAGGTTTCTCAAGAGGCAGGTCAGATGGTCTGCTATTCCCATCTCTTTCAGAATTGTCCACAGTTTATTGTGATCCACACAGTCAAAGGCTTTGGCATAGTCAATAAAGCAGAAGTAGATGTTTTTCTGGAATTCTCTTGCTTTTTCGATAATCTAGCGGATGTTGGCAATTTGATCTCTGATTCCTCTGCCTTTTCTAAAACCCGCTTGGACATCTGGAAGTTCACGGTTCACGTATTGCTGAAGCCTGGCTTGGAGAATTTTGAGCATTATTTTACTAGCATGTGAGATGAGTGCAATTGTGCAATAGTTTGAGCATTCTTTGGCATTGTCTTTCTTTGGGATTGGAATGAAAACTGACCTTTTCCAGTCCTGTGGCCATTGCTGAGTTTTCCATATTTGCTGGCATATTGAGTGCAGCACTTTCACAGTGTCATCTTTCAGGATTTGAAATAGTTCAACTGGAATTCCATCACTTCCACTAGCTTCGTTCATAGTGATGCTTTCTGAGGCCCACTTGACTTCACATTCCAGAATGTCTGGCTCTAGGTGAGTGATCATGCCATCATGATTATCTGGTTCATGAAGATCTTTTTGATATAGTTCTTCTGTGTATTCTTGCCACCTCTTCTTAATAGCTTCTGCTTCTGTTAGGTCCCTACCATTTCTGTCCTTTATTGAGCCCATCTTTGCATGAAATGTTCCCTTGGTATCTCTAATTTTCTTGAAGCGATCTCTAGACTTTCCCATTCTGTTGTTTTTCTCTATTTGTTTGCATTGATCACTGAGGAAAGCTTTCTTATCTCTCCTTGCTATTCTTTGAAACTCTGCATTTAAATGGGAATGTCTTTCCTTTTCTCCTTTGCTTTTTGCTTACCGTCTTTTCACAGCTACTTGTAAGGCCTCCTCAGATAACCATTTTGCTTTTTTTGCATTTCTTTTTCTTGGGGATAGTTTTGATCCCAGTGTCCTGTACAATATCATGAACCACCATCCATAGTTCATCAGGCATTCTGTCTATCAGATCTAGTCCTTTAAATCTATTTATCACTTTCACTGTATATTCATAAGGGATTTGATTTAGGTCATACTTGAATGGTCTAGTGGTTTTCTCCACTTTCTTCAATTTCAGTCAGAATTTGGCAATAAGGATTTCATGATCTGAGCCACAGTCAGCTCCCAGTCTTGTTTTTGCTGACTGTATAGAGCTTCCTCATCTTGGGCTGCAAAGAATATAATCAGTCTTATTTCTTTGTTGACCACCTGGTGATGTCCACATGTAGAGTCTTCTCTTGGGGTGTTTAAGAGGTTGTTTTCTATGGCCAGTGTGCTCTCTTGCCTTGCCCTGCTTCATTCTGTATTCCAAGGCCGAAGTTGTCTGTTACTCCAGGTGTTGCTTGACTTCCTACTTTTGCATTCCAGTCCCCTATAATGAGAAGGACATCTTTTTTGGATGTTATTTCCAGAAGATCTTGTAGGTCTTCATAGAACTGTTCAACTTCAGTTTCTTCAGCATTACTGGTTGGGGCATAGGCTTGGATTACTGTGATATTGAATGGTTTGCCTTGGAAACGAACAGAGATCATTCTGTTGTTTTTGAGATTGCACCCAAGTACTGCATTTTGGACTCTTTTGTTGACTATTATGGCTACTCTATTTCTTCTAAGGGATTCCTGCCCACAGTAATATATATATAATGGTCATTGGAGTTAAATTCACCCATTCCAGTCCATCTTAGTTCACTGATTCCTAGAATGTTGATGTTCACTCTTGTCATCTCCTCTTTGACCACTTCCAGTCATGGACCTAACATTCCAGGTTCGTATGCAATATTGCACTTTACAGTATCGAATCTTGCTTCTATCACCAGTCCCATTCACACCTGGGTGTTGTTTTTGCTTTGCCTCCACCCCTTCATTCTTTCTGGGGTTATTTCTCCACTGATCTCCAATAGCATATTGGGCATCTACTGACCTGTGGAGTTCATCTTTTAGTGTCCTATCTTTTTTGCCTTTTCATACTTTTTATGAGGTTCTTAAGGCAAGAATACTAATGTGGTTTGCCATTCCCTTCTCCAGTGGACCACATTCTGTCAGACCTCTCCACCATGACCCTTCCATCTTGGGTAGCCCCATATCACATAGCTTAGTTTCATTGAGTTAAACAAGGCTGTGGTCCATGTGATCAGATTGGCTAGCTGTCCATGACTGTAGTTTCAGCCTGTCTGCCCCCGATCCCCTCTCTCAGTGCCTACCGTCTTACCTGGGTTTCTCTTACCTTGGACACTGGGTCTGTCTTTATGTTTGCCCCTGCAAAGCGCAGCTGCCACTCCTTACCTTGGACATGGGGTATTTACTCATTAGATTACCAATATATTACAAAGGATGTTAAGGAGTATGAAACAATAGCCAGATGAAGAGATTCATAGGGTGAAGTTCCAAACAAAGGATTTTCTATCCTCCTGGACTTTTGGGGTCCAGCGTGGTAGCACACAGAAGTGTTCTGGTTCTCATAGTTGGAAGCTTTCTGAACCCTGTCCTATTGGGCTTTTATAGAGGCTTCATTATATAGAAATGGTTAATTAAGTCATTGGCTTTTAGCTGTTGATTCAAATACCAACCCCTTTTCCCAGCACAGCAGTCAGGGGTTTGGGACTCAAAGTTTCCATCCTCAATCATGGTAAGTCCCACTGCTTACCAAGCCTTGTATGGTGATTTAGGGGCATTCCAGAATCACCTCATTAAAATAACAAGGGAAAATTTGATTACTCTCTTAAGAAATCCACCCCTGCCAGGTTTTAGGAGCTCTGTACCAGAAATGGAGACAAAAACCTAATATATGTTTCTAATTATAAACCATAATGTCACAAGAGATGTGAGAAATAAATATAATGTGGTATCATGGAACAGAAAAAGAATGCTAGGTAAAAACTAAGGAAATCTGAATAAACTTTATCCTTTTATTGATAATAATTTAATATTAGTTCATTATTTATAATAGATGTACTTCACTATTATAAAACAATAATAGATAAATGGGGGGATAGAGTAACTGTTTGAACTATCTGCTTATTTGTCTGAAAATTTAAAACTGCTATAAATAAAAAACATTGCTTTAAAAATTATTTGTTTAGTGTTCACTTTTAGAGGAATTAGACTCAAAAGTAAAATAGTGATGAAAAAATGTATCCACATTACTGTTGTAGAAGTCCTTATGTTACTATTAAAACATGGGATCATTGGTTCATATTGAAGAGCTGTTTTGATGACATAGGTCTGCTGATAATACATCAGAAGATAGGCATTTGAATTAGTAAAACACATGCATAAAATGAGAGAAGTGTTCCCATGTAATCTTTATAATCCTATATAATATGAATTTTAAGGAATTAAGGGTATATTCTGTATATATTGTAGGGCTTCTCTGATGGCTCAGTTGGTAAACAATTTGCCTGCAATGCAGGAGTCCTCGGTTTGATTCTTGGGTCAGGAAGATACCCTGGAGAAGGGATAGACTATCCAGTCCAGTATTCATGGGCTTCCCTTATGGCTCATCTGGTAAAACTTTTGCCTGCAGTGTGGGAGAGCAGGGTTCCATCCCTGGGTTGGGAAGATCCCCTGGAGAAGGGAAAGGCTACCTACTCTAGTATTCTAGACTGGAGAATTCCATGGACTGTATAGTTCGTGGGGTCACAAAAAGTCGGATATGATTGAGAAACTTTTCACCTCGCTTCACTTCTTTATATCTCAGGAAAATATGCTACTATTATAGCCCACTTATTTTATTCCCAGGAGTTATAAAACAGTGTTTGTGAACAGGGTTTGAATTAAAACATAGGGTTTGGAAAATATTGTTGGAAAACTATGTGTAAGTTGTGTCAAAATGCTGTTGGTAGCTTCATGTTAGAGAAAGGAATTAATGTATTTTAAATGATATAAGCAGATAAAGACTTTATTTTTCCAACAGTTCAAAACAGCAGTATATCTATCATGTTAATAGAGATTATGTAACTTGTCAAAATTTAAGTAACAAGATTACCCTTCTGTTTGGCAAATGTGTGATTTAAATGTCTTGTACTTTAGCAGTAGTGTGTTAGTTTCTCAGTCATGTCCAACTCTTTGTGACCCCATGGAATATAGCCCGCCAGGCTCCTCTGTCTGTGGATTTTCCAGGCAAGAATACTGGAGTGGGTACCATGCCCTCCTCCAGAGGATCTTCTCTACCCAGGGATTTAACCTGAGTCTCTTATGTCTCCTGCATTGGCAGGCAAGTTGTTTAGCACTAGTACCACTTGTGAAGTCCGACTTGTACTTTAGTTTTCAATTTTTAATTATTTAGTTGAAATGAAGGTAGTCAATGCCAGAGTAAATAAACTGCATCATTTTAGAATTATTGTTTTATTTGCCAGATAATATGTGTTTAGCAAAGAACTGTCCTGTCTCATATGTAATTCTGTGTACAATTGGAGAATGAATCAATCATTAATTGAAACCATGTTCTGTGAACATATAAAAAGGAAATGATCAGTTCTAATGTCCAGGGATGGGAACATCTCCAATCTTTATGGACCAAGTCTTGAAAACCAAATGGGAGACCCATGAAAGAAGGATATATGTATGTAGTGGATGCAACACATGCCTTCAAATAGTCCAAGACCTGGATACATTTCAGGAAAGATTTAGATACCAATTGTAGTTGTCATTTAATTATACTTTCAAAGAGGCCTTTAGTTGGTGTTTTCTTCTTTGTGTAAATTAGTGGGATTGTAATTAGTGATTTAGAGTCACTTTATACATTAATTGAATTTCTGATAAATTGTGAAAATGAGTATTTACATGTCAAGTTATATCTAACATTTGAATTTCTTTTTCAGATGTGTTCTCACTAGGGAAAATCATGATTTCAACCATACAAAAAGATGAAAAATGTAAAAGGGATTTAAAAAATCACTTGTTACAATGTCAAAATTTATTTTCAAGGAGATTTCTGCCTTTGTGAGTGCAGAGTCTGTATCTATTTTAATTTCCAGTACAAACTTTGAGTGAAATTCATCAAAAATGAAATTGGTCCACATCTTCTTAGTACTCTTAAAAGCATATGTAAATTAAAATACATCACATAGCTAATTCCAATTTTATTGACAGTTTTTACTGCCTCTCAGGGATTTGAATATTTAAATATTTTAGCAGCCATACTGGTTAGTGTTTCAGGAACGTCACTGCTTTGAAAGTCTAGTTAAGTTCACCAACAGTGAAAGCCATATGGCAAGGTTTTTTTCAACATTTTTTTTTCTTACAATGAAGTGTGTTGCTTCTGTATTTATATCTTTACACCCTACCTTTTTCCCCTCAAGGGATTCAATTAACCTGATAATAAATGTGTGTGTGTGTGCATTTGTGTAATTACTGACAAATGTGTAACAGGGTGATCTTTTGGTTTCAGAGGACTTCATTCGCAAAAATTTTGCAGTAATGCCTGAGCTAGTGAAGGACTGTAAGATATTTTAATACTTCTGTCATAATGAAAAGAAGTTTCACCAATAGCAGAAATACAAATTAGTACTATAAAATATTAGAAGTAGAAATGATATGTTTCATGCTTTATTACATGCATAGATCTAAATTAATGCCAAGTAAAAATGTTTAAGGAAAAGATCCCTATTGTAGAAGAAAAAGTTAAGAAAATTTGAGAACAGATTGTAATTAGAAATAATGGAAATTGTGTAATTTAACTTTGTGACTGTGGCTTGGATCATTAACTCCTTATTGGCAAATTCAGACTGAAATTCAAGAAAGTAGGGAAAACCACTAGACCATTCAGGTATGACCTAAATCAAATCCACCGTAATTATACAGTGGAAGTGAGAAATAGATTTAAGGGACTAGATCTGATAGACAGAGTGCCTCATGAACTATGGACGGAGCTTGTGACATTGTACAGGAGACAAGGATTGAGATCATCCCTGAGAAAAAGAAATGTAAAAAAGCAAAATGCCTGTCTGAGGAGGCCTTACAAATAGCTGTGAAAAGAAGAGAAACAAAAAGCAAAGGAGTAAAGGAAAGATATTCCCATCTGAATGCAGAATTCCAAAGAATAGCAAGGAGAGATAAGAAAGCCTTCCTTAGTGATCAATGCAAATAAATAGAGGAAAACAATAGAATGGGAAAGAGTAGAGATCTCTTCAAGAAAATTAGAGATACCAAGGGAACATTTCATGCCAAGATGGGCTCGATAAAGGACAGAAATGGTATGGACCTAACAGAAGCAGAAGATAATAAGAAGAGGTGGCAAGAATACATAGAAAAACTGTGCAAAAAAGATCTTCACGACCCAGATAATCACGATGGTGTGATCACTCACACTAAGCTAGAGCCAGACATCCTGGAATGTGAAGTCAAGTGGACCTTAGAAAGCCTCACTACAAACAAAGCTGCTGGAGGTGATAGAATTCCAGTTGAGCTATTTCAAATCCTAAAAGATGATGCTGTGAAAGTGCTGCACTCAATATGCCAGCAAATATGGAAAACTCAGCAATGGCCACAGGACTGGAAAAGGTCAGTTTTCATTCCAATCCCAAAGAAAGGCAATGCCAAAGAATGCTCAAACTATTGCACAATTGCACTCATCTCACATGCTAGTAAAATAATGCTCAAAATTCTCCAAGCCGGGCTTCAGCAATACATGAACCGTGAACTTCCAGATGTCCAAGCGGGTTTTAGAAAAGGCAGAGGAATCAGAGATCAAATTGCCAACATCCGCTGGATTATCGAAAAAGCAAGAGAATTCCAGAAAAACATCTACTTCTGCTTTATTGACTATGCCAAAGCCTTTGACTGTGTGGATCACAATAAACTGTGGACAATTCTGAAAGAGATGGGAATAGTAGACCATCTGACCTGCCTCTTGAGAAACCTGTATGCAGGTCAGGAAGCAACAGTTAGAACTGGACACGGAACAACAGACTGGTTCCTTATAGGAAAAGGAGTATGTCAAGGCTGTATATTGTCATCCTGCTTATATAACTTATATGGAGAATACATCTTGGGAAACTCTGGGCTGGAAGAAGCACAAGCTAGAATCAAGATTGCCGGGAGAAATATCATTAACCTCTAATATGCAGATTACCCCACCCTTATGGCAGAAAGTGAAGAGGAACTAAAGAGCCTCTTGATGGAAGTTAAAGAGGAGAGTGAAAAAGTTGGCTTAAGGCTCAACATTAAGAAAATTAAGATCATGGCATCTGGTCCCATCACTTCATGGGAAATAGATGGGGAAACAGTGGAAACAGTGTCAGACTTTATTTTTTTGGGCTCCAATATCACTCTAGATTGTGACTGCAGCCATGAAATCAAAAGACGCTTACCCCTTGGAAGGAAAGTTATGGCCAACCTGGATAGCATATTGAAAAGCAGAGACATTACTTTGCCATCAAAGGTCCGTCTAGTCAAGGCTATGGTTTTTCCAGTGGTCATGTGTGGATGTGAGAGTTGAACAGTGAAAAAGGCTGAGCATCGAAGAATTGATGCTTTTGAACTGCAGTGTTGGAGAAGACTCTTGAGAGTCTCTTGGACTGCCAAGAGATCCAACCAGCGCATCCTAAAGGGGACCAGTCCTGGGTGTTCATTGGAAGGACTGATGTTGAAGGTGAAACTCCAGCACTTTGTCCACCTCTTGCAAAGAGTTGACTCATTGGAAAAAACCCTGATGCTGGGAAGGATTGGGGGCAGGAGGAGAAGGGGAAGACAGAGGATATGATGGCTGAATGGCATCACCGACTCAATGGACATGGGTTTGGGTGGACTTCGGGAGTTGCTGATGGACAGGGAAGCCTGGCGTGCTGTAGTCATGGGGTCGCAAAGAGTAGGACATGACTGAGCAACTGAACTGATACTGAATTTAACTTTCAGGAATTATTTTGCTGGACTTTTTTACATTATATCTGTAGTGCTGAGTGAAAGAAAAGAAGATTTCTTAAATGCTTGCATTTTAATATTTAAATTTTCTTAAAGGGAGTTATGGGTGGACGATTGGTATAAAAAATGTGAAATGGAGGAAAAGAACCTTTGGCACTTATTTTTCTCAGGTTAAATACCAAGTTTTTTAAAAGAAAACTGATGGCTAGTTTTTTATTTCACAGAAGGCTCAGTTTGCAGAAGGGAATGATATATATTTCTTCAATCTTTACTTAGCTCAAAGGAAGCAATGATTCTCTAGAATGTAAATGGTTTATTTTTTAAATTCACTCAGATATTTAACTCTCCTCTCTAGCGAGATAGACATATAAATAGAGGATAGTGTGTAAAACAATCATAGGAATCTAAGAAATGTCTAAAAGAACAGTGACAACTGATGATGGCATGAAAGTAACAGGCGATTCGCTCTGTGTCTAAAAATAGCAAGAGAGCAAGTCTGTAAACTGCAACTTCCAAGTGAGCATCCTTGATATTGATATTAGGGCATCATTGATGTAATTTATGAAAACAAGTCAGAAACAACACACTGAAACCCTTCATTTTGGGCATCTTTCAAATTAATTTGGCTGTGCGTTCATGTAGGCAAGTGTGATGACAGGACCATACATCAAGGGTGGTGACAAAAAGTACTGTCACTACAACATAAAAACAGACATCTACTCCTAACATCTTAATTTGGAAAGAAAAGTTAAGTAAAAGGTGAAAAGATTAATTTACTTGAAATCTCAGCTGTTAGTAAAGTTGAGGTTATATTGTACTAGTTAACTAAAAGATTTAGTATAGTTAGTAAGAATGCATAAAATAAAACCACATGATTCATCTTTGGAATGCATTATGTAAATCTCTAGGAAAACCCCATAAGTGCCCGACTTTGATAGGAATAGTACATTGGAGAGTTTTAGTATGCGGAAATCTGTTACTGATAGCTCGGGCAAAAAACAAAGTGATGAACTCCAATGTCAGTTTCCTACTCACTGTTTCTTATAGTGTTTAATGATTTTAAATTCCATCAGTCTAGTAGTAATTAGATGGAGACAGAAGTTTAAAAATCCTTCTTTCTCTACAAAGAGAGTGTGTACGATAAAAAAATGGTAGTGGTTTGGTACTCATAACCTCATTCGGATATAAAATTTCAGTCTTTAGAATTTACTGTGGCTGTATTAGGAACTAGAGGAACTACTGACCCCAGCAGAATAGAGAAGTTCAAAAAATAACATTGACTTTGGTGTTAAAGGAAAAGGAGGAATTTGTCAGACTGCAAAGGAAGGAAGCAATACATAAAAGACAGGAGAATGGTTTGGATAAAGGAGCAGAGAAATGAAAGAGAATGAAGAGAAATGAAAGATGGGGTGCAGCAAATAGTCCGGTGTGGTGTGAAAGGAGAATTGAAGATGAGTCTGTAAATCTAGTTGTGCATGATTTGATGAAGCTTGTATTTCAGACTAGGATTTTTATGCTTTATGTTGTGAGCCTTTGAGATGTGGTTCAGATTTTTTTACATAGAGGTATACTGTGATCAAGTGGCTTTAGAAGGAGTTTATACAATTTTAGCAGCCCCAAGTTTTCTTATTCATTGAATCCTTCTCCCAACTCCTGCCTCTTTGTTTATTCTTTTTATTTTCTTGATAGACACGATGTGGTTAGGGTTGACTCTTGTGTGCACAGTAGTTTCAGATCAGCATCCCAAGCTTTCTTATTCTTTCCTCTTTTCATTTTCACTATGCCCTTTTAATGTGAACAAAAGCCATTTTTGACTTTTGCATCTAATATGAAAACAGCATTACAAATCTTTAAACAAGAAAATAGTATGATACCTTACTCAGTTTCACTAACTGAAGTTTAGTTATTGTAGGGAAGCAAGGAACATAGCAAATTTATATTTGTGAAGAATAGGAAGAAACCCAAATTTGCTAATATTATTATCAGATAATTTCCTGCCGACTTTTGTAAGCTTCTGTTCATTTAATAATGGTAACTTAAATGAAGATTTAAAAAAAATCTTAATATCTAACATTGATATTGAGCCATTTAATTCTGAGTTAATTTATTTCTTAGAAAATGAAAATATAAGATATAGTAACAAGAAGTCATGTTTTTCTAAAACAAAAAGCTGTATTTCTGAAGAGATCTCATCTCTTAAAATTTAGATCCTGATTGTTATTGTTTATTGGGGATAAAACTAACCATAATAGCACCAGTATAGTGTCCCTTCTGTTGACAAATTGTATGGAATTTATCTCTTGGATAAAAGCATAATGGAAAAATAAGATTGCGGTATTCTAACATACCATTAGGCCAGTAAAAATTAGTCCTTTGGCTTGTAAATAAATGTGGATCTTTGTATGGTGGTAGGAAACATTAAATGATGGCAAATTAACAGTATTTTACTTGTGCTAATTTATGTATATTATTAATATGATGATGTTTTAAGTTGTTAAATTTCCACCTAAACTGTTTAACATATGGCTGCCTCAGATGATGATAGTTAAAATTTCAATCAACATTAAATTTTAATCTTGGACAGTGAATGATAAGAGACTCATTGTATATTTAAAATATTCCTGTTCCACCTGCTTTTATAAAGAAGCATAGATCTTTATTTTCAATCTATACATATTAATTATTTAGAAACTATAAAACTAGTGAAATGAAAGGGCTATTTTAATTTTTGTTAATTCAGTTTAGTGTTTTAAATTAAATAGATTATAATATTACTAATTTAAGTCAAAATGTAAAAATTTCAATAGTTGTAATCTTGTAGATTAATAGAAAATTGTTGAGATCAAAACTGAATTCAAATAAAGCTCATAACCAGAAAATGTATAGCAATTCTTACAGCCTCACAAACTCCCAAAGTTTGCCCAAGTTCATGTCCATTGCATCACTGATGCCATCCTGCCATCTCATCCTCTGATGCCCTCTTCTGCCTTCAATCTTTTCCAGCATCAGGGACTTTTCGTATGAGTCAGCTGTTCACATCAAGTGACCAAAATACTGGAGCTTCAGCTTCAACATCAGTCCTTCTGATGAGTATTTAGGGTTGATTTCCCTTGAAATTGACTGGTTTGATCTCCTTGCAGTCCAAGGGACCTTCAAGAGTTTTCTCCAGCAGCGCAATTCAAAGGCATCAATTCTTTGGTGCTCTACCCTTCTTTACGATCCAGCTCTCAAAACCGTATGTGACCACTGGAAAGAACATAACCTGACTATATGAACCTTTGCTCGTAGAGTAATGTCTCTGCTTTTCAATGCACTCTCTAGGTTTGTTATA
Source organism: Antilocapra americana (assembly GCA_007570785.1). NCBI lineage: Eukaryota > Metazoa > Chordata > Mammalia > Artiodactyla > Antilocapridae > Antilocapra > Antilocapra americana. The sequence goes on from ML662438.1 coordinate 8,080,746, forward strand.
GCTTTTCTGCAAAGAAGCTATCATCTTCTGATTTCATGGCTGAAGTCACCATCCACAGTGATTTTAGAGCCCAAGGAAAGGAAATCTGTCACTACTTTCCCCCTTTCCTCTTCTATTTGCTGTGCAGTAATGGGATTGGATGCCAGATATCAGTTTTTTTAAATATTTAGTTTTAAGCAAGTTCTTTTACTCTCCTTCACCCTCATCAAGAGGCTCTTTAGTTGCTCTTTGGTTTCTGCCATTAGAGTGGTATCATCTGCTATTTGAGGATACTGATGTTTCTCCCACCTATCTTGATTCCAGCTTGTAACTCATCCAGCCTGGCATTTCTCATGATGTACTCAGCATATAGGTTAAACAAACTGGGTGACAGCTGACAGCCCTGTTGTGTTCCTTTCTCAATCATGCACAAATCAGTTGTTCCATACAGGATTCTAACTGTTGTATCACACTCACATACAGGTTTCTTATGAGACAGGTATGATCATCTGATATTCCCATCTCTTAAGGGGCTTTCCACAGTTTGTTATGATCCACTCAGTCAAAGGCTTTAGCGTAGCTGATGAAACAGAGGTAGATGTTTTTCTGAAATTTCCTTCCTTTCTTTATGATAGAGAGTCTGTTGTGAATTTGATCTCTGGTTCCTCTGCCTTTTCAAAACCCAGCTTGAATGTCTGAAAGCTCTTGGTTTGTGTAATGCTGCAACCTAGCATGAAAGATTTTAAGCATGACCTTACTAGCATGGGAGATGAGTCCAATTGTCCCATGGTTAGCAAAATCTTTTGATTTACAATTTTTGGAACTTGGGATGAGGATTGACTTTTTGCAGTACTGTAGCAACTGCTGGAACTTCCAGATTTGCTGACATATTGAATGCAACACTTTAATTGTATCGTCGTTTAGGGATTTCAATGGCTTTACTGTAATTCTATCACATCCACTAGCTTTACTAACAGCAGTTAATAATTGCTAATATGCATTAGCAATATACAAACAAGCACATATGATATTAGCTTTATAATAAAAATGTTAAAATATGTATAAAAATTCTGAAAGTTAGTGATCAGTTCAGTTCAGTTGCTTACTTGTGTCCAACTCTTTGCAACCCCATGGGATGCAGCATGCCAGGCCTACCTGTCCATCACCTACTCATGGAGTTTACTCAAACTCATGTCAATTGAGTGGGTGATGCCATCCAACAATCTCATCTTCTGTCATTCCCTTCTCCTCCTGCCTTCAATCTTTCCAGGCATCAGGGTCTTTTCCATTGAGCTGGTTCTTAGCATCAAGTGGCCAAAGTATTGGAGTTTCAGCTTCAGCATCCATTCTTCCAATGAATATTCAGGACTGATTTCCTTTAGGATGGACTGGTTGGATCTCCTTGCAGTCTAAGGGACTCTCAAGAGTCTTCTTCAACACCACAGTTCAAAAGCATCAATTCTTTGGTGTTCAGCTTTCTTTATAGTCCAAATCGTACATCCATACATGACTACTCGAAAAACCAGAGCTTTGACTAGACAGACCTTTGTTGGCAAAGTAATGGCTCTGCTTTTTAATATGCTGTCTAGGTTGGTCATAACATTCCTCCTAAGGAGTAAGCATCTTTTGATTTCATGGCTGCAATCACCATCTGCAGTGATTTTGAAGCCCCCCAAAATAACATCAGCCACTGTTTCCACTGTTTCCCCATCTATTTGCCATGAAGTAATGGGACTAGATGCCATGATCTTAGTTTTCTGAATGTTGAGTTTTAAACTGACTCTTTTACCCTCCTCTTTTACTTTCATCATGAGGCTCTTTAGTTCTTCTTCACTTTCTGCCATAAGGGTGGTGTCTTCTGCATATTTGTGGCTATTGATATTTCTCCTTGATTCCAGCTTGTGTTTCATCCAGCCCAGCAATTCTCATGATGTACTCTGCATATAAGTTAAATATGTAGGTTTACAATATACATCCTAGACGTACTCCTTTCCCTATTTGGCACCAGTCTGTTGTTCCATGTCCAGTTCTAACTGTTGATTCCTAACCTGCATACAGATTTCTCAAGAGGCAGGTCACGTGGTCTGGTATTCCTATCTCTTTAAGAATCTTACACAGTTTCTGATGATCCACACAGTCAAAGGCTTGATTTAAAGCCCTGGTTTAAAGTCAAAGGCTTTGGTATAATCAATAAAGCAGAAATAGATGTTCTTCTGGAAGTCTCTTGCTTTTTTGATAATCCATCAGATGTTGGTAATTTGATCTCTGGTTCCTCTGCCTTTTCTAAAACCAGCATGAACATCTCGAAGTTCATGGTTCACACACTGTTGAAGCCTGGCTTGGAGACTTTTGAGCATTACTTTACTAGCATGTGAGATGAGTGCAATTGTGTGGTAGTTGAAACATTCTTTTCTATTGCCTTTCTTTGGGAAGGGAATGACAACTGACCTCTTCCAGTCCTGTGGCCATTGCTGAGTTTTCCAAATTTGCTGGCGTATTGAGTGCAGCACTTTCACAGCATCATCTTTTAGGATTTGAAATAGTTCAACTGGAATTCCATCACCTCCACTAACTTTGTTCATTGTGTTGCTTCTTAAGGCCCACTTACTTCACATTCCAGGATGTCTGGCTCTATGTTGGTGATCACACTATCATGATTATCTGGGTCATGAAGATCCTTTTTATATAGTTCTTTTGTGTATTCTTGCCACCTCTTCTTAATTTCTTCTGCTTCTGTTAGGTCCATGCCATTTCTGTCCTTTATTGTGCCCTTTATTTACATGAAATGTTCCCTTGGTATCTCCAGTTTTCTTGAAGAGACCTCTAGTCTTTCCCATTCTATTGTTTTCCTCTATTTCTTTGCACTAATCACAGAGAAAGGGTTTCTTATTGCTTCTTTATCTTCTTGGAACTCTGCATTCAAATGAGTATATATTTCCTTTTCTCCTTTGCTTTTTGCTTCTCTTCACTTCACAGCTGTTTTTAAGGACTCTTCATGCAACCATTTTGCTTTTTTGCATTTCTTTTTCTTGGGGACGGTCTTGATTCCTGCTCCTGTACAGTGTCACAAACCTGCATCCATAGTTCATCAGGCACTCCATCTATCAGATCTAATCGCTTGAATCTGTTTCTCACTTCCACTGTATAATCATAAGGGATTTGACTTAGGTCATACATTAATCTTCTAGTGGTTTTTCCCTACTTTCTTCAATTTAAGTCTGAATTTGGCAATAAGGAGTTCATGATCGGAGCCATAGTCTGTTCCCGGTCTTGTTTATGCTAACTGTATAGAGCTTCTCCATCTTTGGCTGCAAAAAATATAATCAGTCTGATTATGATATTGACCATATGTTGATGCCTGTGTGTAGAGTCTTATCTTCTGTTGTTGGAAGAGAGTGTTTGCTATGACTAGTGCACTCTTTTGGCAAAACTCTGTTAGCCTTTGCCTTTGCCTTGCTTCATTCTGTATTCCAAGGCAAAATATGCCTGTTACTCCAGGTGTTTCTTGTCTTCCTACTTTTGCATTCCAATCTCCTATAGTGAAAGTGACATCTTTTTTGGATGTTAGTTCTAGAAGGTCTTCTAGGTCTTCATAGAACCGTTCAACTTCAGCTTCTTCAGCCTTGCTGTCAGGCCATAGACTTGCATTGCCATGATGTTGAATGGTTTACCTTGGAAATGAACAGAGATCATTCTGTTGTTTTCGAGATTGCACCCAAGTACTCTATTTCTGACTCTTTTGTTGAGCATGATGGCAATCCATTTCTCCTAAGGGACTCTTGCCCAAAGAAGTAGATATAATGGTCATCTGAGTTAAATTCACCCATTCCAGTCCATTTTAGTTCACTGATTCTGGAAATGTCACCGTTCACTCTTGCCATCTCCAGTTTGACCACTTCCATTTGCCTTGATTCATGGACCTAATAGTCTAGTTTCCCATGCAATATTGTTTCTTAGAGCATTGGACTTTATTGATTTGCGGCCAGCTCATGAGGCAGCTATTTATCGAGCTTTTTCACCTTTCCAATTTGCTTCAAATACTGACTGATAGTAGAATGGTCAACGTTGACTTCTTGAGTAACTTTTTGTATAATGTTAAGAAGATCAGTTTCAATAGTTCTCTTAGTTTGTCGTCAACTTCCGATGGCTGGCCACAGCATTCCTCATCTTCATAACTGTCATCTGCTTTGCAGACTTCTTGAACCACCACTGCGCTGTATGTTCCTTAACAATTCCTGGGCCACATGTGACGTTGATGTTGCGAGTTGTCTCCATTGCTTTACAGGTTGTTTGAACTAGAGGAAGAAAATCACTTGAATTGTTTTTTGTCTAGCATCATTTCCATAGTCTAAAATAGATATCAACAATAAGTCATTTGCAAAAAAGCAAGAAATGCACATTAAAATGCACATTTTCTTAAGAATGTATTCTGCTATCAAATGGCAGAGTTCAACAGTGCAAAACCACAAGTGCTTTTGCACCAACCTAATAATTTGGCTTTGAGAGTTTTCTTTTAGCTAGAGAAAGAAGGATAGTATGTTAGGGAAAAAAAAGAGAGAGAGAGGGAGAGAAAGTGACAACAAAAGGTAATTAAGGAGCATAACAGTTAGGTTCAAGTTATGATATGACATTTCCAAAAGAGGTAGTTTGAAAGATATTGCCTTAGTCAAGGAGTCCTTTAAGAGGGTAACTTTGGAATATGAATTTATTTTAAAGACTTCCTCAAACCAAGAAAAATCTGGGCAATTTAATAATTGGGATTTTCTTCCTTTTTTGGTGTAAGACCCTCTTCCTTTGAGCAGTTTTATTCATATTGAAAATCCCCTAAATGTGCCGATATTATCATCTTAATCAACTTGGACTGCCATAAATGACTCAAGACTAGATGGTTTACATTAAAAAAATTTTTTTTCTCTTAGTTATGACAACTAGGATTCCAAAATCAAGGTACCAACACATTTAATTTCTGGTGAGAGCTTTCTTTTCTGCATTGCAGATGACTGCCTTCTCACAATTTCCTTATATGTTGTGGAGGGAGAAAGACAGCAAACTCTCTGATGTTTCCTCTTGTGAGAGCACTAATCCCATCATGAGAGCCCCATCAGGATTACATCTAAATTTAAATTTCTCCCAAAGGTCCCATGTCTAAATATCATCACATCAGGGCTTAGGGCTTCAAAATATAAGTTTGGGGATGAGGGGGACACAATCCAGTCCATGGAATTATCTTTGTTGAAGTTAGTACATTTAGAAAGATATCACTTGAACTAGACAATGTGAAGATGAATTTAAAAGACAGACATGAATGGTCCAAGTGCTCTTGTGCCTTGTGTGTTTGTGGAATGTTTATGTTGTTTTGTTTAATCTCCACTGGATGAATGTTTGGATATCTGGTGCTAAACTCTCTCAGACAAAGCAAAACAAGCTGGGGAAAGTTCCCACGTTTCTGTGATAGGTGCTGCAAAAGCACAGTCTGTCTTATACAGCTGTTCATTAAACAAGATATTTTATTTGTCATTTCTGTTGGCTGGCCACAGGGTCACTCTTGTTGAACTTACGTCTATCCACTTTCCTATTCATTAACCTTTATATACATGAAAAAGAAAAATATGAGAACAGTCAGACAGACCAGCAATATTTTTAGTAACAAGACAGATTTCTACCAAGTATGAATTTTTAAGTCTGATCAGAAAATCAAAAGATCCTAAAAGCCAAGATCAATCTCTGACACAATTTAGGACTATAGCAAGAGAGAGCATTCTTCATGCTTTAATAATATCTAACTGCCATTTGTTCTTTTCCAACATGACAGAGAGAGGAGGAGATAAGTGAGGGAGAAGCTAAAGTGTAGCCATTTGAAACATTGACCCTGGCCTACCCTGTAAGAATTTTACAAAGCTGGCATTTTTCTCAGAGCTATTTTAGGTTTTTGCCAGCTTATCAAAAAAGTCACATCTTTCACATTTCTTTAGCATTTTTATCATCCATTATTTAATAAGGACACTAATCTTGGCTTCTGTTTGGTAATATTTGTACTTCCCATAGTAAATGACAAAGGTGCCATTACTGTGATGTAATATTCTATGATGGCAAATTGGACTAGTATCATTAATGAAATTTTTCTGATACTAATATACCCATGTTTTATTTTATGTCATCACAAATACAGCATTGGTAACCTAAGAATAAATTAACATATGTCAGAATGTGAATATGTAAAACTCCTATTTTATATATACATAAAATTATTCATGGACCTCTAAAAATTATTTCTCATGTCAAAAGAGGATTAGAGTATTAACCAGTCATACTAAAGAACTTTTCAAAGACTGGGCTTTGTCTGGGCAGAAGTCCGTAGCCTTTCAGAAACAGTGCTCCATTAAGTGTCTAATGGAAAGATATAATTGAAGTAATAATCTAAAAAGTCTTGTAGACTAGGAATCTTCAGTTCACACTGAAATATAAGTTAATTTTTTCTTTGTCTTGTTTCAGTTCAGTTCACTTTAATCGCTCAGTCATATCTGACTGTTTGTGACCTTATGGACTGCAGCATGCCAGACTTTCCTGTCCATCACCAGCTCTGGGAGTTTACTCAAACTCATGTCAGTTGAGTCAGTGATGCCATTCAACCATCTCATCCTCTGTCATCCCCTTCTCCTCCTGGCTTCAGTCTTTCCCAGCAAAGAAATATTTGTCTTATTTAAATGTACATAATTTCAGGACACTGCCAGTAATATAAAATATAGATGTGACTTTCATCCATCCAGGAAGGGAAATGAGACTTGAGGAAAGAGAGTGTTCTAGCAAAGAAAATGATTCTTCACAATTGGGATTAGTTGGAAGAGTTAGATGCTTTCAAATGGTTAACCTTTTAGGAGACCTAGAGGAAACTGAGAGGTTTGGTATTGGTGTTGTAGTTTCCTCTAATGTAAAGAAAAAAATAAATTAATTAATTAAAAATAATAATAAATTACATGGTGCTCTTATGAGAATATTGGGCTGTTATAGTTATTCCTTATATTTGATTGAATCCACAGAATATTTGTATATATCTTGGCTTACTTGATTATGTTTCTAGAGTCTTTTCTTTTACTCATTGGATTAGTAGTATATATAATTCAAAGTTAGCTCCTGTGGAAATTTAGACTTTGTTTATGAATTGAGAACTTTGGTCCCACAGGATGAAATAGCAAACACTTGGCTTGATATTTGTGTCTTGGCCTAACTTGACCATAATATAACTTTGACCTATGCAGTTATACTTCCCCAATCTCACTAGCTCAGTCATAGATTGTGACTGTGCTAATTTTCTCAAAGGCCACCCTTACTCTGGCTTCTTTATTTTTACTTCAGTTGAACTGTCTACCTTCTTTTCATCTAACCAGATTATACTCAAAATAGTTCCTAATGCCATTTTCTCTTCTAACTTGAAATTTAGGTGAAGAATGAACAGATTTCTAAATATTATGAAATTACTTCACCTGAAGTAGAATAGAAGACAGCAAAGAGAAGATTATTATTTTTTTTTTTTGGCAATTCAAAGTCTGTTCTAATTAATGGTAGTAATGGGTGAGCAGCCTAAAACCATTAGCTACAATATATTCAAACTTTTTGTGTTATTTAAATCACCTATTGAAACTGTATACTTTACACATTTCTTTGTGATTTGTAATCCATATGTAAAATTCTGAGGAGTGGAGGTTTCTAGGACATAATTGAATAATTTATATAACTTCTTAGAAGTGAAGATGAACATTATGCTGATTATATTATACCTCATACTTTGGCAAAGTGAAACCCATTAAATAATTGTCAATACTACAGAAGTAAAGACTAATCAATTATGTCTCATAACCTGAGAGAAAGTCTTCATATATCTAATATAATTTCTTCAACAAAGATTAACAGTTCATTTGATGCTTGTTCTTTTTTTTCTTGTCTGCCAACATGATATTGCCAAAGAGGGAGTGGAAAGGGGAGATGAGAGAAGCAAAAAGAAGGGGAGAAGGGGCTAACTAGGGAAGGGGAAAGAGGAGAGAAGGAGATTTATTTGTCACCTGATGACACTGACTGTGCTCCATTTGCAGTAAAAAGATATATAAGGAAAAATAGAAAGATTAAACTACTAGAAAATGCTTTGCTTATTTAATAATAATTCATTAGTTGAAGATATACAATCTAGTTCAAAAATTAAGAGTCTGAAAGACGTGAGAGAAAATTTACTGAGGTCTTTCTGGAAAAAAGAAGAAAAGAAAAATTACCTAGAATGCTTTCTGTTATTACAACCACCTGAGTAGTCCAACCACTATCATTCTGTTGGTGTTGAAATAATTCCCTGAAGAGATAGGGCTTTTTTCTTCTGTTCTTTCATTATTTTAACTTCAGAGCTTAGAATATGGCTGGCCCAAATGTGGACTTAGTGTTTTTTTAAATAAATTTTATTGTTTATTCAATTAAAGTACTTGGAATAAATGTATAAAGTACTAGTTATTCACTAACTACTTTAATTTAGATTATAAATTCCATGCCAATTAAAAAACTAACATTTGCATTGTTGCCTTGATTCATATTTTGTGTGTAATAATCATCAGTATTAAAAAAAAACAAACACCTAACTAAGTACCCAAGGCAAAACACCTTTGATTGGGCTGATAGGAGAAATAGGAAGTAATTGTAAAAGTTGACACACATGGCAATTAGATATATTTTTGTGTGATAAATCCAGTACCTATAGGAAAATTATAGTCAACGCAGTTTTATTCACATATAGTTAAGTATAATATTTCCTTTTTATATCTTTTAAAATATTTCTTTTAAAAAACTATAATTTAATTTATTAGTGGTTCTATTCTTGATTTCTTGACAAATTCATGTAGAATGTTTCTTAAAAATATATAATATTGACACACTTATCTAGAGAGAATGATAATAAAATGTTTAACTGTCCTTCCATTAAGGAAATAACTATGGCCTGTGTGAAACACTTTTCAAATTCTTTATATTCTGCTGTATGAAGCACTTTCTTTACTCACAAATATTTTTTTCTGTGTTATAAAGCCTAAGATACTGGATTAGAGAAATTTTAAGTTAAGCATTATTTAAATGATGTATGTCTTGTCGTTCTCATTTTCCCAAAATGATTAGCAACTATGATTTCATCTTATGCATGGAAAATTCACAAAGAATTATTTTGATTGGTAGAGCAGATACTTATTTATTTGTACTTGCTATAGCAAAATTGCTCCAAGGATAGCTCCAAGGCTCCTGTAAAGTTTGAAATGAAAGGCATAACTGGAAAATTCAGGTTTTTTTACCAAACTTTTTAAAATCTCCAGGTGAATTAAATTTATATATAGATATATATGGGCTTCCCAGGTAGTGCAGACACACACACACACATATATAGCTGTTAAGATTTTTCATTTCCATAGTATGATATCATAGACAAGTGATGAATAGGAATTTTAGCTATCAGTCAGTCCTTTGTAATTTTCATTTATATGTTTTAAACACACTAACATATGGACCAGTTTTTGTGGCACGTAAGGATTTTTTTCTATATTACTGAGGTAATACTTTCAATGAAAATGTGTCCAGGGGCATCAAAATCTGTATGCCATTAGTTATATGTGTTCTTTATAAATATATTGCCTAACTATTGCTGTGCAACACATTTTCCTAAAACTTAATGGCTTCAAACAGTAAACATTCATATTCCATGATTTTTGGGGTCAGGAATTCAGACAGTGTGCAGCAGGGATAATTTTCCTCTGCTCTGTGATGTTCAAGATATCAGGTAAAATAAATGCCCTTTCACTCACATTCATTGATCAGTTATGCCTGTCAGCTGTAAGCCAGAGAGAACATCCACGTGGACTTAGATTCCTTACAACATGGCAACTGAGTCCCCACCACCAGTGTTCCAAGAGAGAGCCAAATGGAAGGCACAGTGCCTTCTATGGCCTAGCCTTGAAATCATAGGGTCTCACCACATTCTTTTAATCAGAGCAGTCACCAAGGTGGTTTTTTTGTTCAGTCTCTCTGTCATGTCTGACTCTTTGCGACCCCATGGACTGCAGCACACCGGGCTTCCCTGTCCTTCACTGTCTCCTAGAGTTTGCTCACACTCATGTCTGTTGAATCAATGATGTCATCCAATCATCTCATCCTGTCACCTCCTTCTCCTCCTGCCCTCAGTCTTTCCAAGCATCTCAGTCAGCTCTTCTCATTAGGTGGTGAAATATTGGAGTTGGAGCTTCAGCTTCAGCATCAGACTTTCCAGTGAATATTCAGGGTTGATTTCTTTAGGATTTACTGGTTCTATCTCCTTGCAGTCCAAGGGACTCTGAGCGGTCTTCTCCAGCACCACAATTTAAAAGTATCAATTCTTTGGAGTTCAGCCTTCTGCATGGTCCAGCTCTCATGATTATTGGAAAACCATAGCTTTGACTAGATGGACCTTTGTTGGCAAAGTAATGTCTCTATGTCAGATATGTATATAAATGTACATTTGTGTGTATAAAATGTATGTAGGTACAATATGTGTATTATATAAAATATTTATGCATGTATTATATATGCATATGTGTTCACACACACAATCTTTGTACAATAAATATTTAAGTAAACTAACAATCTGGATCACATTTGGAAGAAGGCAACCAAAATGAACTTCTCAAAATTAGAATTATTGAAGCATGAATGAGCTGAATGTCCTGAATGGACATGTCAGAGAAATCGAAATGGGAGAAGATACTAGCAGGAGCACTATATACTTTACCAGTAGATAAGAGTTTGGACTGAGGTTTCTTTGATTTATTTATGATTTACTTAATTATTAATATTAGTACGAGTGATTCTTTAGTCCTTTTCCTAAAACACCCATTATATTAGTCTAGCAGTGCTGCTGTAACCAAGCACCACAGACTGGGTGGCTTAACAGAAATTTATTTTCTCACACTTCTGACACTACAAGTTTGGGTTCAAAGTGTCCATAGGTTTGTTTTTTTCTTTTTTTTTCTGAGGCCTTTCTCTTTGGCTTGTAAAAGCTGTCTTGTCTCTTTGCCTACACTTGATCCTCCCTTATCCCTCCTACTCTTAAGACCACAAGTTGATTGTGTTAGGGCCCACCCTGATGACCTCATTTTAACTTAATTAGGTCTTTAAAAACACTTCCTCTGTATACAGTTACATTCTGAGGTACTGGGGTTTAAGTTCTTCACATAGGAATTTTGGGGGTGGGACATTCTTTAGTCTGTAACATCCTTGAGATATTTTTTTCTGTTTAATAAAAAAATTTCACTATTTGTAAATTTCTTACTCTTTAGTCAAGAGAGAAGAGGGAGTCAGGAGGAGTTTATAAATACTTGTTCCGTGATCCACATTCAAGAAAGTCATTGGCTATTTCAGCTTGCATTTGATGTGTCAAACATGCATTTTTGCCTACCCCAAACATATAAGTTTAATAACAAACTCATTATTGAGCTTGAGTTATAATAGTAAAATAGGTAACCTTGCTAACTGAAGGGTTGCCATGATAGCTCAGTTGGTAAAAAATCCACCTGCAATGCAGGAGAGCCCAGTTCAATTCTTGGGTCAGGAAGATCTGCTGGAGAAGGGTAGGTTACCCACTCAGGTATTATTGGGCTTCCCTGTGGTTCAACTGGTAAAGAATCCACCTGCAATGTGCGAGATCTGAGTTCGATCCCTGCGTTGGGAAGATCCCCTGGAGAAGGGAAAAGCTACCCACTCTGGTTTTCTAGCCTGGAGAATTTCATGGACTGTGCAGTCCATGGGGTTGCAAAGAGTTGGACACAACTGAGTGGCTTTCACTTTAAAAACTGAATTCACAATTTTTGATTGTTCTATTTTCCTTTATCACTCTTCAGGTTTGCATTTTATTCCAGATAATATTTGCATGCAAAGAGTTGACTCATTGGAAAAGACCCTGATGCTGGGCAGGATTGGGGGCAGGAGGAGAAGGGGAAGACAGAGGATGAGGTGGTTGGATGGCATCACCAACTCGATGGATATGGGTTTGGGTAGACTCCAGGAGTTGCTGATGGACAGGGAGACCTGGTGTGCTGCAGTTCATGGGGTCGCAAAGAGTTGGGCACGACTAAGCAACTGAACTGAACTGAAGCATTATTAAATTTAAAGTCACTTTTCACATTTATAGTTTTGTCCAGTTTCCAGGATATTGTTATTTTCATGTCTACTTCTATATATACTTTTTCCCTAGTCAATTTGTATTTGAGGATTCAAATAGTTTCTCTGCAATTCTTTTACATCTTTAACAATATTCCAAGATGATAGTATCCTTACACAATATGATTGTACAATGTATTTGAAAATTTTAATTATTATTCAAGTTACCACTAAATAAATTGGAAGTCTCTTCTTTTTTTTTGTTTCATTCATCCATACTTCACTGTATCTTTTTTGGTAATATACTGAAAATTGTGTTTAGTTTCAGTAAAGGATCAAGTAAATATAAACTAACTATGTGTTTAAAATAGGAGTGTTGAAATTTCCGGGTACTCATCACCCTTACTTCCCCCTCCCTTCCACTGCAGCACTGCCTCCAGTGACTGGAGGTCTTCACCTTTCTCACTTCACTTGTTTCAATGGCATCATCAGTGGTCTTATCCTATCTTCTTCTTGTACTTAGATGTTGCCTAGGCTGTTTGTAGAAAACATAAAGCTGATTATGTTGCTTCTTTGTTAATGATTGGTAGCACATCTTCATTAATTTCAGCATCAAATACTAATTGTATTTTAGAGGTGCTTAGAAGATCCTTCAGGTACTGGCAGTAATATACATCTCTGTTCCTAAATTTCTTACATCTCATCTGGACCCCAGTCACATTGAAGGATTTGAATTTCTCACAATAGATATTATTTTCCTATTCTTGATTCTTTTTAACACTCTGCGCCTGGTTGGTATTTTTTCTTTTCCCTAATGCTTACTTCGTTTTTTTTAATCTCTCATTCATTAGACAAATATTTGTTGAGGGCTTCCTTTATTATATATGCATAATATGTAAGTTATTATGCATATATATAAAAATATAACTTATATATTATATAGTGAGAACTAAGTAACAGGAAGTGAACAAGATGGCAGCAGTACTACTATTAAAGTCTTTGTAGATATAAGAATATTGCTGAATATAAACATAATTGAAAAATATCAACCATTAAATTTACTCTATAACTTTAGAACACTTGATGCATCTTATTTAAATGAGAATCAACATGAAGTATGGTCAATATCATGGTAACTTGAGGTGAATTAATTGAATTCTGATTTGGCTCCTTCCAAGTCATGTGACCTTGACCAGTGTACAAATGGGGCAATAATAGTACTTACTGCACAGACTTTTTCTGAGAAGTAAAGATAATACTCTGTTTTTTGCAGTAGTCATGTACAGATGTGAGAGTTAAATCATAAAGAAGGATGAATGCTGAAGAATTGATGCTTTTGAATTGTGGTGCTGGAAAAGACTCTTGAGAGTCCCTGGGCCTGAAGGGAGATCCAACTGGTCAATCGTAAAGGAAATCAACCCTGAATATTCACTGAAAGGACTGATGCTGAAGCTGAAGCTCCAGTATCTTGACAGCCTGATGCCAAGAGCCAACTCATTGGAAAAGACCTTTAATCTGGGAAATACTGGAGGCAAAGAAGGATGTAGTAGAGGATGATTTGGCTAGATAGCATCAGTGACTCAATGGAAATGAATTTGAGCAAACTGGGGGATACAGGAGACAGAAAACCCTTGCATGCTGCAATCCATAAAGTCGTGAAGAGTTGGTGAACAACAGCAACAACAAAAAAAAATACTATAAGCATAAATGCACAGTTAATACACAAAACTAGGCCTACCATATAATGTTCTTTAAGCATTTTTTAAATAAATGTTAGCCTTTCACTGAGTTAGACTTTACTGGTGGGTTGTTTTGCTGTGAATACATGGATCCTGAACTTCTTTTTATGTTTTAACGTACTGTTGAGGAAAATTTATTCTGAAGACAGTAAAGTTCTCTAGAACATGGAAGAATCAGCATGAAAATCAGAAGAAGAGTGAGCATGGTTTATGTATACTCATGGTGGATTCATGTCAATGTATGGCAAAACCAACACAATAATGTAAATAAAAAAGTCTTTCCTGAATATGTTACAATATAAAAAATAAATAAATAAAATAAAATAAACAAAGTTATCAAGGTAAATGGAGCAATTGTACTGCAAGGGACAAACAAGAAAGAGTTGAATGTATACAGGGAAGGGCTTCACCAGTTCAGCTCCAAACCTGTGTCTCCTGAAGACCCCAGCTGCAGGCAGTTTGACTGTCTCTCTGCTCAGCTATAAGTTTAGTTCTCATTGCCTACATTTTAGGTTTATTTTTCTCTGCAAGGAATATTTGGTCATTCCCTTTGGCTCTGGGCTGTGCACAGATCAACTGATCTTCAATGAACATTTCTGAGCTTTTTACACATGTTATCTCACTGAAATGAATATTGACAATAAAGATATGATATGGGTAGTAAATATACACAATGGAAGATTACTCAGCATTAAAAAAAAAATTCATTTGAATCAGTTCTACTCAGGTGGACGGAACTGGAGCCTATTATCCAGAGTGAAGTAAGCCAGAAGGAAAAACAACAATACAGTATACTAACGCATATATATGGAATTTAGAAAGAGAACCCTGCATGCGAGACAGCAAAAGGAACGCAGATGTATAGAACAGACTCGTGGACTCTGTGGATGAGGGCAAGGGTGGGATGATATGGGAGAATGGCATTGAAACATGTTAATTATCATATGTGAAATCAATCGCCAGCCCAGGATTGATGCTCAGGGCTGGTGCACCGAGATGTCCCAGGGGGAGGGAATCGGGAGGGAGGAGGGAGGGGGGTTCTGGAGGGGGAGCATATGTAAACCCGTGGAGGTTTCATGTCATTGTATGGCAAAACCAATTAAAAGAAAAAAAAAAGGAAAAAAAAAAGTGAGAAAGAAACAAAGAAAGGAAAGTAAAAACGAAAAATAGAAGAGTGAACACTTCCACGACAAAAAGCAAATTCTTTTCTTTTAAGCTTATAGTTTACTCATTGATAGTAAATTATTTTGATGAATTGGCATGGTGACTTCAAGTATACTTATAAGTCATATTTATAAGTTAACCATGCTCTCGGTATCTTTAGTAATTTGAATGTCTTATTCCTGCATGAAAAAGAAAGATGTTTCTCCTAATAAATCTTTGGCCTTTTTGGTGAACATTATTAAAATTTATTGCTTTTTTAGTGCTTTAAAGTTGATTTTATAAATTAAAAGTCCCAACAAGTTTAATAATTAAATCAAACAGTTAATGTATAAAACTGGAGAGAAAAATCAACTTAAAATATCAATGTTTAGATTTTGCATCTCAGTTTATTATGAGTGTGAAAGAAACATTTTGTAATAATGGAGAATCATTTCATGTGACAACACATTCTTTGAGGTGTAATAAAAGGTTACATGGTAAAATCAGACTATTCAATCTTAAACCTAGAAATGATTTCTATTCTGTCCCAAGTTATACTAATTTTGGACTTAGGAGTCCAGTAGGTTTAATTATTTTTGGTGTTCATATATTTTAACTACCTAGAAATAAATGAGGTTAGTGCTTACAACAAAAACTTAGGATAAGTAACTGTTATGATGCTTAAGCATTTTCATTCATCTTTAAACTTTATTTGTATAATCTCATAATCAATTGTCAGTTTCTCATGTCTGAATCATTCTTTTCATAGTAAATGATGTTTGCTGAGAACTTACCTCCTCTGGATGTAGTTCCAGCAGTTCTACATGTGATCTTCCCAGAATGCCCTGGTTGGTGACCCCAATCTTGGGGAAAAGGCTTTACCTATCCAGAAAGAAATAGGGGCTTTAATTTTTCAGTCAGCCTTCCTCTGATATTCCTAGTAACAGAAGCCTATGATGGAATTGTCTGCACTTCATGCAATACATTAAAACAACAATTCTTTTCACAGAATAGCAAATTTAGCACATAAATTGGTAAGTTAGTGCCTCAAATAATTATTTGCATCCTTGATTGGAAGCAATAGTGAAAAATGTATTTTTTTTCAATTAATGGCAGAAACCTACTTGAATATGCAGTGCCTTGACACTAACTCATGCCTTTAAAGTTATATTATTAAATAATTACCTGCTGTTCCATAAAATTGCCTTTTTAAAACTTAGAAGTTAACAAAATTTTAAGATTTGAGAAATAGCTTTATAAGGAAAATTAAATATTGTGAGTAATTAAAATTTTGGAATTCCTGTTTGTTTTCATTCTCTGCTGTCTCTTTAAGCCAGTTTTTTCCATCATAAGAGTTAAATCTGAATGATGAACCATTTATACTTAATGTGATTTGGAAAGTATAGAAATCATCCTTGCCTCAAGCTCAAGTTCCTACAACTTTGACAGTCCCTAAATATGCCACTACAATTCAGTCACTTAGATTAAAATCAAAACCCTTGGAAGTATGGAAATAGATGAATTTGAGGGAAATCTATGAAATTAATATTATCCCTTTATCTATTTTAGAATAGTCAACTAGACTAGTCACAATGCCTTCTGAAAATATGATTTTTGTAGGGAAGAGATTAGTCTGGTTAAATTAGAAAATCATTTTTCCTGAAGGAATTTCAAAAAGCTGTAATGACTCGAGGCCAATATCAGTATTTCACACATGTTCATCCACTCTGTTCTTAGGATTATATTTTAACATATGTTTTATTGTTCCTGTTTATAAAAGTAAGAAAAGATCACTATAGGAAATTTGGAAAACATGAAACACTATAAAGAGGAAAATTAAATCACCTGCAGACCCCAAATTTTAACTCCTATAGTAATTTTAAATGGTATAGTGTATAAACAGTTTTTCTCAATTATAAGACAAGTGTGCCTTCTTGTTTCATAAAGTTCAAAATAATTAGCATAATTAAGTTATCTTACTCTAATAGTTTTTGTAAAAATTTGTCTGCTTTATCTTACAAATATGCAAAAGTATGAACAATTATGAATAACTACTCCATAAAGATTGTGTGTTGTTTTCTTCTTATATCTCTAACATGTTTAAAGCTGTGTGCTCATTGCCTTATTAGCAAAGTGGTAAGGTAGAAACTTGTATTGGCTAACAGTTATTATTCTCATTTTACTTTCATTGATCTTGTAGTGTAGACTCCTTTCAGAGTCTACCATTAATTCACTATTTGTATTAGAAATATTTAAATTTCTCTTTGCTTAATTAGAAATCTGTAAGGTATTTTATCTGGGAGTTTAAATACATATAGTTTCATTTGCATTGCTGTTATTTTTTCTTTTTTCTTTATTTTAATTGGAGGCTAATTACTTTAAAATATTGTGGTGGTTTTTTCCATACATTCACATGAATCAGCCATGGATGTACATGTGTTCCCCATCTTGAGCCCCTCTCCCACCTTCCTCCCCATCCCATACCTCAGGGTCATCCCAGTGCACCAGCCCTGAGCACCCTGTCTCATGCATCGAACCTAGACTGGCGATCTGTATCGCATAGGATTCAATGCTATACTCTCAAATCATCCCACCCTCGCCTTCTCCCACAGAGTCCAAAAGTCTGTTCTTTACATCTATGTCTCTTTTGCTGTCTCGTATATAGGGTCATCATCATCATCTTTCTAAATTCCATATATATGCATTCATATACTGTATTGGTGTCTTTTTCTGACTTATTTCACTCTGTATAATAGGCTCCTATTTCATCCACCTCATTAGAACTGATTCAAATGCATTCTTTTTAATAGCTGAGTAATATTACATTATGTATATGTACCACAGCTTTCTTATCCATTAGTCTACCGATGGACATCTGGATTGCTTCCGTGTCCTGGCTATTGTAAAAAATGCTGTAATGAACATTGAGGTGCACGTGTCCCTTTCAATTCTGGTTTCCTCATGTGTATGCCCAGCAGTGGGTCATATGCTGGGTCGTATGACAGTTCTATTTTCAGTTTCTTAAGGAACCTCCACACTGTTCTCCATAGTGGCTGTACTAGTTTGCATTTCCACCATCAGTTTAAGAAAGGAGGCAAGAATATACAATGGAGAAAAGATAATCTCTTTAACAAGAGGTGCTGGGAAAACTGGTCAACCACTTGTAAAAGAATGAAACTAGAACACTTTCTAACACCTTACACAAAAATAAACTGAAAATGGATTAAAGATCTAAACATAAGACCAGAATCTATAAAACTCCTAGAAGAAAACATAGGCAAAACACTCTGATGCAAATCACAGCAGGATTCTCTATGACTCATCTCCCAGAATAATGGAAATAAAAGGAAAAATAAACAAATGGGACCTAATTAAACTTAAAAGCTTTTACACAACAAAGGAAACTATAAGCAAGGTGAAAAGACAGCCTTCAAAATGGGAGAAAATAATAGCAAATGAAGCAACTGACAAAGAATCAATCTCAAAAATATACAAGCAACTTCTGCAGCTCAATTCCAGAAAAATAAGTGACTCAATCAAAAAATGGGCCAAAGAACTTAACTGACATTTCTGCAAAGAAGACATGCAGATGGCTAACAAACACATGAAAAGATGCTCCACATCACTCATTATCAGAGAAATGCAAATCAAAACCACAATGAGGTACCATCTCACGCCAGCCAGAATGGCTGCTATCAAAAAGTATACAAACAATAAATGCTGGAGAGGGTGCAGAGAAAAAGGAACCCATTGCCGTTCTTTTGTAAAATTCCCTGGGGCAGCAAGTTTATGATCTTTTCTTGAAAAGCAGATGTTTAAAACCCACTGACTGCAGGTCTTTTTCAAACTTGAAATTTCCCTTGAAGGTTTCTTTTAATAGCAAATGCAGTATTTTCTGATTTAGTTAGTAATATGACTATGATTCTTCAAAAATAATCTATGCATTCATGGCATGGTATGATAATTATATCCAACAGTTCCTGTGCTAAACAAATTAGTAAAAAGAGTAGTTCATGTCATGGCCACTGTGATATAAGGTTATGATAAATGTGGATCATGATTTGTAGAGTAGCTTTTGCTATATCAGAATATAATGCTCTCATGGATATCCACTACTCTTTTGACAGTCAGAAATACTTTCTCTTCTCAATGACTTGTTGCTAAGTTTTCTTTTTTCTTCCTTTCTATCTCAGAAAGAAAGACATCCTTGGAATATTTTTTGTTCTGAAAAGAAAAATCTGTTCTTCCCATTCACTTTTCTTGAATTTATAAATTCTCTATTACCTATTTATTAATTACACTAATTCTTGTACCTTGTGAATGAAATGTAAAGATATTAAAACTTGAGTTAAGTTTAATTTCAGCTAAATATAAAAAATCAGACATTTACATGGAGCTCCCAACCGTTCATCTTTATATAGGTCCATTGTCACTTTCATCATGTAACATATCATAGGACTTGTTTTATTATTGACTTATTCATTTTTGTGACTTCAATACCTTTGAGTTTAATGTCTGTACATCTTAACAATTAAGTATGGATGCTCATGTTATTTTGAGTAATTAAGTGTTCTCTAGTTTTGAAAAAGCCATCTTGCTTACTTAGAGCATTTTTCCCTGCTTATTCTCTCTCTCTCTTCCTTTCTTAATAACTTAGCTCTATTTTTCCCTCATTGTGTGCTTAGTTACTCAGTTGTGTCTGACTCTTTGTGAACCCATGGACTGTAGCCCACCAGAGTCCTCTGTCCATGGTGATTCTACAGGCAAGAATACTGGAGGGGGTTGCCATGCCCTCCTCTAGGGGATCTTCTCCACCCAGGGAAAGAAGCCGGGTTCCCCGCATTGCAGGCAAATTCTTTACTGTCTGAGACAACCAGGGAAGCCATTCCCTCATATTTCTGTTAAGTTCAATCACTCAGTTGTGTCCAACTCTTTGCCACCTCATGGGCTGCAGCATGCCAGGCCTCCCTTTCTATCACCAACTCCTGGAGCTTCCTTAAAATCATGTCCATTGATTCGGTGATGCCATCCAACCATCTCATCCTCTGTTGTCCCCTTCTCCTCCCACCTTCAATCTTTCCCAGCATCAGGATCTTTTCAAATGAGTCAGTTCTTCGCATCAGGTGGCCAAAATACTGGAGTTTCAGCTTCAGCATCAGTCCTTCCAATGAATATTCAGGACTGATTTCCTTTAGGATGGGCTGGTTGGATCTCCTTTTAGTCCAGGGGATTCTCAAGAGTCTTCTCAAACACCACAGTTCAAAGCATCAGTTCTTTGGCCCTCAGCTTTCCTTATAGTCCAACTCTCACATCCATATGTGACTATTGGAAAAGCCATAACTTTGAGTAGACGGACCTTTGTTCTCATTGTAATGTCTCTGCTTTTTAATATGCTGTCTAGGTTGGTCATAACTTCTCTTTCAAGGTACGAGTGTCTTTTAATTTCATGGCTGCAGTCACCATCTGCAGAGATTTTGTATCCTTAAAAAAATAAAATCTGTCACTATTTCCACTGTTTCCCCATCTGTTTGCCATGAAGTGATGGGACCGGATGCCTTGATCTTGGTTTCCTGAATGTTGAGTTTCAAGCCAACCTTTTCACTCTCCTCTTTTACTTTCATGAAGAGGCTGTTTAGTTCCTCTTTGCTTTCTGCCATATGGGTGCTCTCATCTGCATATCTGAGGTTATTGATATTTCTCTTGGCAGTCTTGATTCCAGCTGTGGTTCATCCAGTCCAGCATTTCTCATGATTTACTCTGCATGTAAGTTAAATAAGCAGGGTGACAGTACTTTGACAGCCTTGACATATTCCTTTCCCGATTTGGAACCAGTCTGTTATTTCATATCCAGTTCTAACTATTGCTTCTTGACCTGCATATAGATTTCTCAAAGGCAGGTCAGGTGGTCTGGTATCCCCATCTCTTGGTATTCCCTCAAGAGATCTAGGTAAATGTTTTCATCTGGTCAGAAGTTTATTGCCCTAATACTTGAGAGGTATCTCTAGAAGTACTTAAGACTTTATTAAAACTTGGGAGAAGAGAGAACATTTCTTTCTTGCCCACAGGAGAATACTACCATTAAGCGTATTTCTTGGAATGTACCAGTTATTTTACTAAGTATTTGTTGAATAAGTGAATATTATCTCAGAGGACTGAATCAGTAATTTTCATCCTTAGTCTGTTTCATCACTAGCAGTGTTTAAGGCAACAGTGAAAATTTAAAATATAATTTTATTTTCCCAGCTGTGATGAATTTATTCATTTCAGACTCAAAACTCATGCCAAGAATAAGTTGAGAAAATTAAGTTAAAAAATTACTTTGATGGTATTGGAGAGATAATGAGGAAACCTGAGCTCCTCCTCTTTGACACATACCGGGCAGAAATCTTTGCCTCTTGAGTGGCACAAGAGTGCTTCAAATTCAGCTCTGCTTTTAGTGGTCATCTATTTTATATCTTAGACTCTAATGCGAAGCATATTAATAATTTACCTGATATTTTGAGGTAAAATTGAAGAACATTGGGATCATTTCTTACATCTCTTTTTCTTTGAGATCACGGCCCTACACTATTTGGCTGACTTGCATGCTTCTATTATTTTTGTCCTCTCTTAAACTAATGTGTGCTGTCATCTTCAGTATTTGCTTCTTTCTACATCATTATCCCAGACACAGTTCTTGAAATGAGTACTTAGATCAGTGATTATTGGTCATTCATTTATAATCAACTCAAGTATCATTTCCACTACTATCAGTTTTTATTTCTTTGCTGCACTTTCATTTCTATTGACCAATGACTTCCTTAGGTTATCCATTTTTTATAAAATGTCACATGGATTTATTAATGGGAGAGAAGGAAGCAATGTGCCTGTACACTTAGACCTCTGTGCTGAAACTGAGTATCAGCCTGTATATCCATGACAGGCTTTGCAAGAAGCAGTATGTGTGTCACTGATCATGATTAGCATCTCTTATTTGTGTAGTGATTTGTGGACATTGGGCTTCCTTTGTAGCTCAGCTATAAGAATCCACCTGCAATGTAGGAGACCTGGGTTCGATTCCTGGGTTGGAAAGATCCCCTGGAGAAGGAAAGGACAACCCACTCCAGTATTCTGGCCTGGGGAATTCCATGGACTGTATAGTCTATTGATCCGCTAAGAGTTGGACACAGCTGAGAGACTCACTCACTCACCCACTTGTGGAGATTAACTGTGTTTACTTTGCGTACTTCTTATTCTTCAGTGGAAAGCTTTTTGAAGTGAAGGGTTACAAAGTGTAGGCAACACGTTTTCCACCTTGTGCTTAAAGAAAGAAAAGAAAAAGTACTAAGGTCAGTGGAAAGACAGACTAGAAAATGATAATTAAAGATAATTTAATGTTTTAGTTGAATTATCTCATTTGACCAAAATTTAAAAAGAGAATAGTTAAGAATTTATTTTGACATTTATAACTATTATTTCTAATAAAACAGTTTGCCGGGAGGATTCATACCATTCTGTGGTTTCATGTGCTGCTGTAGTTCTCACTCCTATGGAACCCACCATAGAGATGAAGAAAAGAGAAGAACTCAAATTTCGTGAACCTTCGAAACAGTAAGTTGTTCATTTGGTTTTTCAAGTTTTGTAAATTTTATTAGATAATTAGATAACTGATCAAAGTTAAATCACTCACAAATTATGGTTTATAATGAATGCATTAATACTAGTATATTGAGAGGAGAGAAATAAATTTTTTATATTAAAAAAATGATTTATCCTGTAATACCTCAATGAATAACTTCTGTCTTCTGAGTTTGTGTGTTTGAACTATATACCATTCAGGTTTCATTTTGATAACTTATCTCGGTGATATGAGTAAGTAGATTGAAGCACTTTATTTTCTTAATACTATGATTATGTATGTACTGTTCTTAGAACCCTTATTTTATAGTTGTAGGCTTTAATGGTGCAAAATATGAAAAATTTTAAATATAAATTTCTTGGACTTAAATGGGTTGGTACTTTATAAGTAATTTATGTTATTTTTAACTTTACACTGGTTGAAGTTTCCATATTTTTCCATTTTAACAGATCAAGCTTCACTTAAATTTAAATTTGATCTTTTGTTGAATAAATAATATTTTTCTTATGATGTCCAAACAGAATTAAATTCATAGCAGCAAATATAAGATACATGAAGTTGAAGTATCTAATAAACTAGGTTCATTTCTAGTTATATATTAAGTAATTTAAAAGGGAAAACTGATTTTCTAGTGAAAGTGTTGCCATACTTGCTTTAAAATGTTAAGTTGGAGACTAGGGGATGTATGGTGTTGCCAAGGCTTGCCGTCTACAGAAAGGGTTACCCTGAAGTACCTGTTTTCTTCTGTTCAGTTCAGATCAGTCACTGAGTCGTGTTTGACTCTTTGTGACCCCATGAACCACAGTATGCCAGGCCTCCCTATCCATCACCAAACCCATGTCCATTGAGTAGGTGATGCCATCCAACCACCTCATCCTCTGTCTTCCCCTTCTCCTCCCACGCTCAATCTTTCCTAGCATCAGGGTCTTCTCAAATGAGTCAGCTCTTCACATCAGGTGACCAAAGTATTAGAGTTTCAGCTTCAACATCAGCCCTTCCAATGAACACCCAGGACTGATCTTCTTTAGGATGGACTGGTTGGATCTCCTTGCAGTCCAAGGGACTCTCAAGAGTCCTTTCCAACACCACAGTTCAAACAATCAATTCTTCGGTGCTCAGCTTTCTTTATAGTTCAACTCTCACATCCATACATAACTATTGGAAAAACCATAGCTTTCACTAGACAGACATTTGTTGGCTAAGTAATGTCTCTGCTTTTTAACATGCTGTCTAGGTTGGTCATAACTTTCCTTCCACAACCTTCCTTCCAAGGAGTAAGTGTCTTTTAATTTCATGGTTGCAGTCACCATGTGCAGTGATTTTGGAGCCCCCCAAAATAAAGTTAAGCACTGTTTCCACTGTTTCCCTGTCTATTTGCCATGAAGTGATGGGACCAGATGCCATGATCTTAGCTTTCTGAATGTTGAGCTTTAAGCCAACTTTTTCACTCTCCTCTTTCACTTTTATCTATTAGGTTAACTTTGTCTTTCTTGTTTGTTTCTTGATGTCTTTCTGCTGGATATGTTCCTGAAGCCCAAGCTTCCTGGAATATGATAGTGTCTGCTACTCTATGAAATCTATTAGAAAAATCTCTTAATATTATATGCAGTAATATTGAATTCAAGTGGAGCAGTGTTTATATTTGATGGCATGAAAATAGTGTTAATATTCTCATTGTAGAGGAAAGAAATACTAACCACTTCAGAAAGAATGATTATAATTCAGTTTTAATACAATCTAAAAGTGAAAACAATTTAACTACTGTTAATATAGTCTAATTTTTAGGTTCGAAAAGCCTGTTTTTTGTCTAAAAGGAGGAAAGTTACATCTCACATATGCCAATTGAATTATATTAGAAAACTCAAAAGCATTTTTTTGCAATGTATGTATGAGTTGATATATTTGTAAATTGGATTTTAAATTCCTTAATTATCTTTCAGTGACTCTATTCAAAACTGGTAAATCATATTATTTGCTTACATAAAATATATTTTTCCGTTCTTAGCTACTTCATAAATATTCATTCTTCTGTATTCTGAGGTCTATATTGAAGTAGACAGCACTTGTTAACTGGCTGTTTCTGTTACCCTACATTCACTCTGATACTCCTCTGTCTTTTCTGAATCTACTGTTTTTTAAACACTCTCCCTTAACAGGATTATTCATTTCTTTTTAAAGATTTTGTTTTTGTTTTTATGAGTCAGAGAGATATTAGTTGAAAACTTTTCTACATATAAGGTGGAAATTTGAGCCATTTTACTTTACACTCTTGGTCTTTTCTATTTCTGTTATTGACGTGATATTACCATCTTTACAGGATCATTTTGAGTGTTATGTGAAGTGATATTGTTAAAGGATCTGAAATCTAAAAATCCACAAAAGTGTTAGTTATGTTTCCCCTTTCATACCTTCCAACTATCAACATTATTGATCTGATGATTTACAGATACATACTCTTCTCCTGAAGACTCTTCCTAATGCAGTCTTATGTATCGAGTTCTTGACTGGGCTTGTCTAACTAGTTGTCCTACCAGAATCTTATACTAAATTTGTTTGAGCCAAATTAATGATTCTGCTACCCCCACTCAAAGGCTTCCCAGGTGGTGTTAGTGGTAAAGAACCCACCTTCCAGTGCAAGAGATGTAAGAGAGGAAGATTCGATCCCTGGGTTGGGAAGATCCCCTGGAGATGGAAATGGCAACCCACTCCAATATTCTTGTCTGGAAAAATCCCATGAACAGAGGAGCCTGATAAGCTGCAGTCCATAGGGTTGCAAAGAGTTGGATATGACTGAAGCGACTTAGCACTAGACCCCTCAAGCATTTTCCTTCTGATGTCTATATTTGTGTGAAGCAACCATTATTCTTATTTTCTTAAAAATCTCAATATGTTTTTCCCTCACACTCACATTCCACTAGTTATTGATTACTTCATTAATGTTTGTATTATATTTTCCTTACCATTTGAGCAGACCAGAAAGGCATATTTCAGAACACTTTTGACATGTGTATTCAGTGTGATCTTAATGAAGCCATTCAAATAGTGGTCATCTATCAAATGGAGATGATGTATGACCTCCATACCTCACACTGCTGTTTTGAGAATTAAATGATAAGTATGGCTGTGTGCCCGGGAAGATACCATGGAGAAAATAATAGCTACCCACTCCAGTATTCTTGCCTGGAAAATTCCATGAACAGAGGGGCCTGGTTGGCTATAGTCCATGAGGTCATAAAAAGTCAGATACAACTGAGCGACTGATACTTTACTTTCACATGACTGTATGACAGGAACGCAGTATAATTCAGATGTAGTGATTAATTTAAAACTCTTGTTTACCAATGAGAGCAGCCTCAATGTAAATTGATTTCAGAAACATCAAGGGTGGTGGTTGTAATTGGCTCATGTAATTGAAAGTATGGAGGTAGAAATTTCTTGAAGTATGGTTAAATCTGGGACTCAGACAATATGGAGAGTTATTTTCTCCCTCTGCATCTCTCTTCTCTGCTTTCCCATCTGTAGTTTCTACTTTCAGAGAAGTTCCTCTAGTGACATTACTGCCTTCAGCAGGTTCTGGGATGAATTTTTAGTTTTTCATGAAACCCAGGGTAATAAATGGTTTCTCATTCCCTTTAATCAAAACAATAAGTATCCTATATATGAGGGTCATTGGCTTTGCCCAGCTTAGCTTATTTAACATGACTATCTTGAAGCAATCACTGTACCCAAGAATATTTGATGATTTGATTGGCTAGAACCAGGTTACTTGACAAACCCTGAAGGAGAGGCTTGAAATAAGAGGGGAAAAGCAGGTCCACTCTCAAAATATGAGAAGTGGACAGGTAGAAGAAGGCAGGTATGGATACTAGGAAGTCAAAGCAATGGATGCTCAATATAGGTAGTAGTATTAGCAACATTAATTTTAAAACTCAGAATTATTTATTATGTTTAAACTACA
Source organism: Antilocapra americana (assembly GCA_007570785.1). Classification (NCBI taxonomy): domain Eukaryota; kingdom Metazoa; phylum Chordata; class Mammalia; order Artiodactyla; family Antilocapridae; genus Antilocapra; species Antilocapra americana. The sequence continues at coordinate 8,107,330 of ML662438.1, forward strand.
GACTTCTAAATACATTAAAATACAGTTATGCATATCTTAACTTCTTATTTTAAATGATTTCTGACTAATTTTATTTCAAATTATTTTGTCCTGCTGTGCTAATGAGAGGCAGTATAACTTGATGGTTAGGGAGTCAGATCTTGGACTAATTTTTGGTGCTTTTTTAACCATAGTTTGTTTGTTTTCAATGTGGGCTTTACTGTATCTTGCAGTGCAATGTCTATGACACAATATGAAGTCAAGAATATAATATAATATAAAATTATAAAAATACAATTTTTACCACAAATAGATACATAAACATATCAAAATTGTATTAATAGAATTACCAAAGTCCTGGATAGAATTTTATTTCTGTATTTGGGTTTCCCATTGGGAAAAATAATAACCCACCAATATAATATTAAGGTATTTGAATGCTGTATCTTGAGACATTTTCTTTGGATACTTAATATTCCCTTTAAATTCAGGATGGAATTGTTTCTTTAAGTAAATTTTTATCTCTAACTTCACACACGTCACATGATGAATGTATAAATTGCTGAGTCTTTGAGACATAGGATACGACTCACAGAATGCATGTAGTTTAGAACTCAGTAAATCTCTTGCTAGGAAACACTGCAATACAGTATATGGGCTTTAGAATGCATAAGATTGTGCATACAAAATATGTAAGAATATATTTTCAAGGCTATTAAAATCTAGATGAAGAGATAAAACATGCACCTGAAAAGGTGAATTACAGTATAAAGGAAGCAGATACTTTTCCTTTAGTGTAAGGAGTACTTTTTTCTCAGCCATATGATTGTTTGAAGTCAAGTTTATTGATATGTAAATACAGATTTATGAAAGTTAACCCAGAATATTGGTCTTAATTATACTATTGCATTGATGTATCATTTTAGAGTGTAAGAAACATTTTATGACTGAAACACTTATCTTGCCAACTTTTAGTCCTATTTGGGTACTCAATAATTATTTGATATTTGACAACTTATTTTTGGATATTATCACATATTTATCAGTTTGATACATATTCGATAAGAAAAATAGAAATTATTAATTCCTATTAGGGATGAAGTATAAATTTTTCTGCAAAGCAGGTGATCAGAAATATCTAAATCTTTTAGTAAGGAAAGCTACATTCTGAGCACAGTAGTGGGAAAGAGACAGAGCTTGTCTTTCATTTATATAGCTTAATTTTAGTTCAGAAAACAAAGGTGTGGATTTTACTTTTCAGTTTAGTCTAATAGGTAGCTCTGAATACCATTGGAAGGATAAATTGCTAGAAAAATAGATACATCTCTATGATCTAATGAAATTAAACAATTTTCAAGTATTTAACCATAACTAGAGAATTCTGTGATCAAAGCTTTGAGTATGAAACTTTATGAATGAATAAGATCCTAATATTAAAATATATGTCCAGGACTTCCTTGGTGGTCCAGTGGTCCTAGCAATGCAGGAGACCCAGGTTTGATCCCTGGTCTGGGAAGATTCTACATGCTGTGGGACAGCTAAGTTCATGTGCCAAAACTACTTGGCCCACACTCTAGAGCCCTTGAGCTTCAACTACAGAAGCCCATGCAACTAGAAGCTGTGCTTGGCAACAAAAGTCATCCACAATGAGAAGCCCACAGACAGCAAAAAAGAGTAGCCCCAACTGCAACTAGAGAAAGCTCCTGTGCAGCAGCCAAGACCCATCAGTACCTATATATATATATCCATATAACCAGTCACACTTAGCATGTTACTCAAATCTAAATAAATATTTATCAAACCACAGATATGAGCAAACAGCACCTCATGAAATGCATAATAAATTCAGATTCTGTAGAAAATGAGAGAATACAGCTTCCATGATTGGTACTGGATTTCTTTCTTGTGCTTCTGTTTTAGAAATGTTTGTTGAGATATACACAATCTATTTATACATACCATGGCTCAATATTTGAAATGAAGGGATTTTATGGAAAAATTGTGAATATAGAAATATGAGGGTGAAAAGGGGAGTGAGAAGTTACTCTGTCATTTCTTCGTCCACTTCTGTTTTTATTTTATTTCACAGAGAGAGATCTAAACTTCCTAAGAGATGTGATCTAGTGTTTCATTTTTTAGAAATAAAGCATTTCTTAGACATTTTGTCATTCAGTCCAAGTTTCAAGGCCTCCATGTAGCAGTTTATGTTGTTGACCTCAGGATGGTTCGTTGAAATAGTCCTAAGAGATCATGGATGCTATTACTTAGTATATTTTTAAAGAACAGGTAAAAGTAAGATATTTTATTCTTAGAGAATCCTTAACCATATAAATTTAAAGTTCTATCAGCTCTTTTTATCTGGTTTTATAATAAATTAATACGGTATATATGTTAAATTTGGAAAAGTTTAAGTATTCTCTAATGTCTTTGAAAGTTGTTGCACAAACTCTGGTTGTACTAGAAACAGACAATTGATTCTATTATCACCTAATTTCCAAGTTTCCTTTTCAAATTCCAGGGGAGCATATTCACTCATCCTTTCAAGAAGACTTGTATTTATTAATTTAATCCATAAAAATACATAGTTCTTGAGTATCTGTTTTGTTCTTGGTATTGTGCTCAGGGCTGGAGATTTTTGAGTTGAAAACTCTCATGCAACTTAAGAGTATAGAAGACTTAGAGTCAAGAAGACACACATTAGTTGATTAAATGAAATAGTGGGAGACTGTGGAAGTGACAATGATTATAATATAGAGATATATCATGTTACAAGAGTATATACTAAGAGGCTTTAACATGGTCAAAAATGTCAGGGAAAAATTCGCTGAGGAAGTGACACCTGAGCTAAGAAGTGAAGAATATTAGCTAACTAAGTGAAAAAGCAAAGGTGGAAGTTGGCAGCAGGAGCAGGGCTTGTTCAAATATCCTATGATGGGTAGGATCAGGAAGAAATTTTTAAAAGCTGGTGGGAGTAAAGGGGAGGAAAAAAAAAAAAAACACATGCTTCTAAGTATGGCCGAAGTGACACAATCAGATTTATCTTTTGAAAACTTTGTTCTGATTTCTTATAAGGAACACATTGGGTGTGGTGGGGCATTGGTGGTCTTCCCAGGTGGCTTTAGTGGTAAAGAACCCGCCTACCAATGCAAGAAGCCATAAGAGATAAGGGTTAGATCTCTTGGTTGGGAAGATCCCTTGGATGAGAGCATGGAAACCCACTCCCGTATTCTTGCCTAGAGAATCCCACGGACAGAGGAGCCTGGGGGGCTATAGTCCATAACATTGCAAAGAGTCAGATACAACTGAAGTGACAGCATGCATGAGTGGGGGCATGATGGAGCTGGCTTGGGAGAACTAAACTGTCGCCATAGCTTCCCAACTCCAGGTTCAGTGATCTCATGCTGGAAGTTTTCTCTCAGCCATGGTGGGTATATTTACCACAATAATCGGCAAATTCTACCAATCAAGGCTTTTCCCTCTCCCAGAGAACTCATAGTTAATATTTATTAGCGTACCTCTAAATGGGGGGCAAAGTTGAATGTCTACAGTGAGACCTGGTCGTAGCTTGGACCGGGGTGCTGCCACTGGAGATGGTGAAATGTGAAAACTGAACCAAGTCAATATATTTTTCAGAACCAAGGCAAGTTATATGTAGTTATTAACTAAAAGTTAATACCAAACCCTTACCAAGGATCAAGGAGAAACTACTCATTGTAATCATGATAAGATAATGTATTATTGTGACAATCCTAACACGTTTTTGAATTAGTAGCATTTTATTCAAGGGGGAGTTTTGATATTCTTTAAATTTATATTGGATATTATCAATGGAATTAAATGTAGGAAAAACCTATAAATGTATTCTTGAATTATTACCACTGATTCTCACTGAAAATGCACAGAAATGTAAATAAATTTTATAAGAGGTTAGACAGCATCACCAACTCAATGGACATGAATTTGATCAAACCGGGAGATAGTGGAGGACAGAGGAGCCTGGCGTGCTGCAGTCCTTGGGGGTCACAAAGAGTCAGACATGACTTAGCTACTGAACAACAATACAATTTTTTGTAGGTCCTTATGTAAATTCTTATGATTCTTTACTAATAATTTCCCTCCTATACTGATCTGTAGCCTTTATTTACTATCTACCAATAGGTGCCTTAAGACTCTCCCATTAAAAAAGAAAATCAGAAACAGGCATGTCATAATGAAATCATGTACTTTGTGTCTCTTGTGCCAGGCTTCTTTCACTCAGCAAGTTTTTGAGATTTATTCATATTGTTGCATGTGCCAAGGTCAGACCATTTTACTAGTGAGCAATTTCATCACATACATGTGTCAGAGTTTGGTTAGTAATTCAGTCCTGTCCTCTTTGACCTCACCTTACAGACTCACTGAACAACAACAACAGTATCCAATTCTGCCCTTACAGGACTGATATTCAATGCTCAGTATACTGCCCATGAAAATGTTACCCAACCCTTGTTCACATACCTCCAGGGACAGACAGCTCATCCTTTGGAGGACAGCTTATTGTGTCCTTGGCCATCCTTGCTGTTTAGGAAACTCTTCTTCATTTGTCACCTATGTCTACCTCCCAAGATCATCCCCACAGAGGCCCTAGTTCTTGTCCTGGGGCCAGTCAAGGAGAGTTAGCTCCTTCTGATGTCCCATAAGCCGTAGGGATAAACGGGGTCCAACTACCAGACAGTAGTGTGCTAGTAAATGTTTATCTTATAGTCCTAGGTTAGTTATTTTTTGCTGTATAATATTCTGTTTTATAAATGTATCAAAATTTATTTATCCAGTTTGCTGTGAATGAATATGTACATGGCTTGCAACTTTTGCTTCACAAACTGTTCTGCTATGAGCATTCATGGGCTTCTGGTATAAGGTTTCTCTGGAAAGGATAACAGAGTTGTAAGAGACATACATTTCCCCCTTCAACAGACAGTACTAAACCATTTTGCTGTAGTCCTCATTGTCTACACCTTTGTCCACTTGTAGCCTTGTAAAATTTTATATTTTTTTCCGATCTTATAGGTATAAACTTTCATCTCATTGTGGTTTTGATTTACATTGACTTCTTTCTAGTGATGTTGAGCATCTTTGTAAGTGTTTATTGGATGTTTATGTTTCCTGTTCCATAAATTGCCTATGCATATCTTTTGTCCATTTATTTACTGAGAAATTTGTGTTTCTTTTATATTTACTTGAAGAAGTTCTGTATATATTCAGGTTTCCAAACTTGAGTAGCTGTGAACATTGCAAATCTTTCTTCCAGTTCGTGGGATGTCTTTAATAAATTGTGACTTCTAATAAATATAATTTCATTTTTAAAAACTGAATCATAAATATGATAAATATGAGGATATTCTTATGAATATGAAACAGCCCTCTTCCCATGCAGATTTTCAAAAGAAACAATACCTATTTTGTGATTTTGGTTAATTCAAGGGTAGGAGAGGACTGTCAGAGGAGATGAATGGAAAGACTTCTGTGGAGAGAACTGTGGCCTAAATTTGAGTCTCCTCCACAGCTTTTGGAGGAGAATTGGAGTTGGGAGAAGTAACTTTCTAATCTCAAGTCTAGTGAAAAATCTTCAAGAGAATCACTCAGACAGAGTTTCAAGCTGTTGCCTGTAGTTGGAAGCACGAAAGACAGATGCTGGATTTATGCCTCAGAAAACTGAAGCAGAGCATATACTAGACTCAAACTCACCCAGAAAACCAGGAGAGTGAAGCTGGTTTGGCCAGCTACAAAAGCAGAAACATCTTGAACTCTCAGAGCTGGTCAGGGAGATGGCAGTTTTTATAAACTATCTGGAGGGATGAGAAGACCCAGGAGAAAGAATGAGAGGATACTTATCCACTGTCAGTAAGGAAACTGCAAGAGAGTGAGCCAGAAAGAGTCCCCAGAAGAGACACTCCTGTGCCCATTGCTAGGCCTGAGAGCCAAGTGCAATCTGCTTAAAACTCTTCCACAAATTGTTCTAGCTCACCCTCCACCTCTCACTCTGGAGACACGAGTATGTTTACTGTCAGATGCTTGTAAGAGGATCCTTCTCTGTTTCATAGAATCTGTTCACATTATTGGAAAATGTGGTCTCATCAGTTACTGGTTTGTTAAATTAAAAAAAAAAGATTCAAGAAAGTCGATTATTTTCATACTTCATGTTTTTCCTTAAGAACCAGTGGATTTTAATACCAAATAAATAAAAATCCCTGGAGAAACTGCTTACCTTGATTGATTGTTGTTATTTTTACTCTCTGCTCCTTAGTGAATCATAATATCTGGTCTCTTGTGCAGACCAGGCAAAAAATTCTATTGTAACATTTTGCATCTAATCTGACAATCCTTATATGTACAGTGAATATGCAGATGCTGTTTTTCAGATGAGTTGGAACAGCCTGATAAGATGACTGAAGTATTTCAGTTCATCAGTGCAGTGCAGTACAGTCCCATTGTAGTCTATATAGTGTGATATAAATACAGTTTATCAGATCACTAAGAGACTGCAGTTGTAACACCATTGTAGTGAAAGTAGCTCTCATGCACAGATAAAAAGGATGGTGCAAACTTTAAGTGCTCCTGCTAACATCATCCCATGGAAAAATTGTTTTCCAATAAATGAAAGATTTCAATTGAATTTCTCCTGTAATGTAAATAATAACATAAATTAGTTAATAATACCATAAATTAAGATTATATTAAGCAATATTAATTTCCTAATTTTTGCCTCTCATGGGAGATAGATTTGTAGAAAAAAATCAAAAGCTTTGAAATCTAATGTCTCTGCTTAATAGCAGGACCACGTAGGAAACATTATTAACTTTATTGAAATCATATATCCCCATTGACAAAATAAGGACAATAACATTTGCTGTGTAAGATTTTAAGTATCCTTTTAAGCATTCAATATTTAAGTGTAAAACAGGTAGATTAATTCTGGATACAAACAAATAAAACATTTGATTTGATAATTCTTGTGGGAAGAAACTGGTCATGAAGATAGGAAAGGAGATCAATAACAAAAAGTAGTATTTTATGGAATTTATGATTTTAGATATTTCCTCAAAATTACCTATTCATAATATGTTATTGTCTGCTTAACTCTGAAAGGACAATTATCTTTCTTTCTACTAGATTTGAGTCTCTTTTGTAACAAAATTTTTTTAACCTTCTGTTTTACTTAGGATGATAATAAGTAGTAGGTACTCAAAGGTACTGGAGAACTGATTAATTTTATTTGTTTTTGAAGTAAAATAAATGATCTTTAATTTAGAAAGTAGGATCCACTATTATAGTTGTCTGACATTGTCAAATTGAAAATAGTTAGATTTGATTAACGCACTGCCACTGCTAATCTTTCAGTATTAGCATAGTAAATATTTGAATAATTAATATTTGCAGATGTCACATGGAATTCAAACAGTAATTTTATCAATGATTGAAAAGAAAGAACTCTGAAGTAGAAGTTTGAAAACCTGATTCACAGGTCTGGGATAAGGCAAGACTGTATTTCTAAGCCATAGTTCTCTGTAAAGCAAACCTTGGCAGCACAGACTTCAAAGAGACATTTTAAGGAGTGAAAGTCTAGGGTAGTATCTTGTAAAATGTGAAGGAGCCTACTTTGCTTTTTCGAGGATTCTATAATAAATATTCACAAATATTTTCAAATCTTTCAATTAAAGGATCCCCACAGTTGTTGGTAAAATCAAGGTTCTTAGAGACTAATTCACTCCCATGCACTCCTACAATATATAAACACCTCTATTTTGGTGCTCCCTAGACAGAAATATAATTGCCTGTATTCTGTGCTCTCACCAGACACTAAAGACAGATGTTTTTTGAGGACAGGTGATTTTTATCAATATTTTTGTTTGCTTTTTAATCCCCTGGACATTGCACAAAATTTTCTACATTGTAAGCACTGGAATATAATTTGTTGAATTTATAAATAAATTTTTAAAATAATATAGTTGTTTATTAAATAGCAGAAAGAATGTTAAACTACCATACAATTCTGTTCATTTCACATACTAGCAATGTAATGCTCAAGATCCTTCAATCTAGTCTTCATCAGTACGTGACTGAGAGCTTCCAGATATACAAGCATAGTTTAGAAAAGGCAGAGGAACAGAGATCAAATTGCCAACATTTGTTGGATCATCCAGAAATGAAGGAAATTCTAGAAAAACATCTTCTGCTTCATTTACTATGCTAAAACCTTTGACTGTGTGGATCACAGCAAACTGTGGAAAATTCTTAAAGAGATGGAAGTACCAGATGACCTTACCTGTTTCCTGAGAAACCTCTATGCAGTTCAAGAAGCAACAGATCTCTACTAGAAACAACAGACTGGTTCAAAATTGGGAAGGGAGTATGTCAAGTCTATGTATTGTCACTCTGCTTATTTAACTTCTATGCAGAATACATTATGCAAAATGTTGGGTTTTTTGAATCACAAGCTGGAATCAAGATTGTTGGGCAAAATATTAACAACCTCAGATACTGAGATGATACAACTCTAAAAACACTCTAATGGCAGAAAGTGAAGAGGAACTTGAAAGAAGACAGTGAATAAGCTGGCTTAAAACTCAACATTCAAAAAACTAAGATCATGGCATCCAGTCCCATGCCTTCATGGCAAATAGATAGGGAAACAATGGAAACGTTGACAGACTTTCTTTTCTTGGGCTCCAAAACCACTGTGGAAGGTGATTGCATCCATGAAATTAAAACACAATTTCTCCATGGAAGAAAGCTGTGACATCACTTTGCCAACAAAGGTCCATATAGTCAAAGCTATGGTTTTTCCAGTAGTCATGTTTGGATGTGAGAGTTGGACCATAAAGAAGGCCAAGCACCGAAGATTTGATGCTTTCAAATTATGGTGCTGGAGAATACTCTTGAGAGTCTCTTGGATTGCAAGAAGATCCAACCAGTCAATCCTAAAGGAAATTAACCTTGAATGTTCATTGGGAGGACTGATGCCGAAGCTGAAGCTCCAGTAGTTTGGCCATCTGATGTGAAGAGCCAACTCACTGGAAAAGACCTTGATGCTGGGAAAGACTGAAGGCAAAAGGAGAAGGGGACAACAGAGGAAGGGATGGTTGGATAGCATCATTTACTCAGTGGACATGAGTTTGGGCAAACTCTGTGAGAGAGTGCAGGACAGGAAAGCCTCCTGCATGGCAGTCCATAAGGTTTCAAAGAGTCAGACATGACTTAGCAACTGAACAACAACATATAGTTCATAATAAGTGTCATGTACTATTTGAAACTTTACAGATATTAATTCATTGAATTCTCTCAGCAATGTTTTGTGTTATTATCCCCAGGTTTCTCTGAGGAAACCAAGTCACACATAGGTTAAGTAATTTATTCAAGATGACCCTTTTAAAACAGAACATAGTTTCTTTTCAGTTATTTTAATTACTAAATGTGGAATGAGACATTAGACAATCATCCTTTTTCATATTCAGTTCTTTTTATAGATTTTTACAACATAAAAATATGGATGCCATTATAAACTAATAATGCAAAAGATGATTAGCATTTGCAAATAAACAGAATAAATAGAAGAACTTAAGTAACAAAATTCTTCACTGTTGATATCATAATCAATCAATGCCTCTTCATTTGTGCATATATTTCCCCTCAAATGAGCCAGGAAGAAAGCTATTTTTTTTAATGCTTCTGTCCTCTTATTGTCATTTATTTTATTAGCTATTTGTTAATACTATTTTGTTATTTTCTCTTTTTTATGTTTCTTTTGAATATAACTTTCATTAAGTTCATATCAATAAGGTTAAAGTTATATATTTTGTAACAAATTAAAGGGCATATGTGAATTTAGAGAAATAGCAAAAGATGAGCAAAAGGGTTATTTCCAGCAGACATATTCATTTAAAGTGTCACATGCTTTCACAGATATAATACACTGCATCAAAATATTACAAAGTATTGATGAAAGTACATAGACACTTTTAAAAGAGTTTATTGAATGACTTTTATAGAATTAAGCTTGGTATTTTCTCTATAATTTGAGACCAAGCATTTTGTTATAGTCATGATTCTGTCAAGATTATCTGCACTTGTTATGATTATTATTAAGTAAAAGTATTATATATTACTTTGATTTCAAAATGTTATATTAGATTAGAACAATTAGAATATAACATCACTTCATCAATTACAAGATTCTGATTTTTATTTTTTTGGACAAAACTAAGGTATAAGAAGAGACTTTTAAAGGGTGCTATGTTTTATATTAATTATTTTTTTTGCATTTTATATGTGTTTATTTATTTCATGCCAGTTAAAATTTCATTCTAAGGCAATTATTTTATCCACCTCTCCATTTTTATCTCCTCTTTAAAATTTAGGATTTAAAGTAAGTATTTTGTAACAGTACATAATCTCTTACTCTAATATTCTCAGTTGCTATTTTAATATTTCTGTGTGCTATGTAATTTCAAAAAAAATTGACACAATAAGCAGTAAGAATTTCATATTGGTGAAATTACAATAGTTTTATGTTTTTAAACATTTTTGACATTTAAAGCCTATTCTACTGTGTTTACACCCAGCTATAAACATCAGTATCTTTTGAACTGAAATGTCACTTTCCAGGTGAAAATTTATTTTTCCCCTCATGTAACACATTCTTTCAGGATATTCTTAACTTTCTTCTCTCATCCTATCATAAGGCTGATTGACTAAATATTATCAAAGCGTAAATTAAATGCATAAATTCCAAAAGTCAATATTAGACTAAGGAGATTTACAGAATTATATGTTTATACATTTTATCTACTAAGAGTATTACTTCTATTACATTATAAGTAACTATGAAAATAATGTCATATTGACCATCCACTCAGAACTGGATTATACAATAAAGCTTAAGAAATAATCTCTCAGTTTTCTATTTTCCATTTTGAAATTCATGCACTTCAAGAGAAATTGCTGTTTTGTTTTAACAAAACTGAAAATTATTGCATTATATCAAACTTACACACATACTTTATCATTTAATTGGAATAAGAGACAAATTAGAAAGCATTTTTAAAATGAATGAAAGTTTACTTTCAGAAAATTGACAATGTCAAAATGTAATGGGAAGCAGGTAGCTTATATCAATTTTATGATTTAAATTGAATGTAATTTCTATATATTTCACGTCATTAATTACCTGGCAGTTCAAAGTTTTTGCTTGGTAAATGGCTACCATTTAAATTTAAAACTGATTATTTGAGTAAGTTTTATGGTTACAAGATTAATGTGCCATAAAGAAATATTGTTTACTTAGAAAGAAAAAAAGTAAGTAACAAGGAATGCCTTGTTAAATCTACTGTACTATTATCCCAATTATTGGTCAAAATTTCTCTCATACCTGTAGTTTACCTAGAGGGAAAAATAAATTATTAGAAGCTTCTTAAAGCTTCCTGAGAGAAACTGGAAATTATTTATTTCACCCACTACCATGATGAGATTGGGAATATTATAACAGGATATTGCAGCGTTTTTTGTAGCATTTATCTTCTTAACATTTTTTTTTTTTAACAATAGTTTTTCTTTAATGCTTTTCAGACTTTTGCATTCAGTGCAAGATCCAGAATTTGCCTCTGCACCAAGCTGCACAGTAACAATGTAGTTATTCTCTTGTCTGATTTTCATAAGCTTTTTATTTTTTTTTATTTATTTATTTTTTTTTAATTTTTTTTTAAATTGTTTTTGCCATACAATGTCATGATATCACCATGGGTTTACATATGCTTCCCCTCCGGAACCCCCCTCCCTCCTCCCTCCCCCCCGTGAAATCTCGCTGCACCAGTCCCGAGCATCAATCCTGGGCTGGCGATTGATTAGACACATGACAATTAACATGCTTCAATGCCCTTCTCCCATATCATCCCACCCTTACCCTCATCCACAAAGTCCACAAGTCTATTCTATACATCTGCGTTCCTTTTGTTGTCTCCCATGTTGGGTTCTCGTTACTGTCTTTCTAAATTCCATATATATGTGTTAATATACTGTATTGTTGTTTTTGCTTCTGGCTTACTTCACTCTGGATAATGGGCTCCAGTTTCGTCCATCTGAGTAGAATTGCTTCAAATGAATTTTTTTTTAATGCTGAGTAATATTCCATTATGTATATGTACCACAGCTTTCTTATCCATTCATCAGTTGATGGGCATCTAGGTTGTTTCCCTGTCTTAGCTATTGTAAACAATGCAGCGATGAACATTGGGGTACACGTGGCTCTTTCAATTCTGGTTTCCTCGATGTATATGCCCAGCAGTGGGATTGTTCTTTGATAGAGGCCCTGGAAAGTAATCTGGAGCTGCCTCACTGCCCCTTATAGAGTGAACTGAGAGCAAACCAGAGGTTAAAAGGCAAATTAAGTACACTGCTCAATGTATTGAACACACTGCTCTCTTGCCAATCATCTTCAGGGACGTGGTTGAGTTGAAGGATCAATTAATAAAGGTTGGTCTATGCTGTGCCAATAAATATAAAGTTTGGTTCAGACTGATTCTTGATTCCATTAGTAAAACTTGGATAATCTACAATGCCAGAGTAAATTACTGAAGCTTCAACAGGGCAGATGCTTATGTGTATTTCCTATTAATCGGTACTTTTTAGATTATAAATGACAGACACTCAACTGAAAAAATATCTTAAGGACAAAAGCAAGACATTGCAGACTCACAGAAATTAAAACACAAATTTCTTCATGCAATTCATTTTATATTTTTCTACTGTACATACTTTATATGTCTATGTTCATTTTGTGCTGTAGGGGGGTTGCAGTTTTCAAAATAGCTATTGAATATACTGTGTAAGCTTGATATCTGATTGGCACAAAAGTAACTCATTGTTTCAATTTCAAGGTTCAGAGATATTGCTGGCTTGTTAGATTTATAGATATTAAACATCAATCATTCCTCTTGCCCCAAAACAAAAATATCACCAACAATCTCAAAAGTTTTTTTCATATTAGTATGACCCTGTGATTATATATATATATATATGTGTATGTGTGTGTGTATGTATTTGTGTATATAATGATGGTATTTAAAAATCTATAAATATTATTGTGAAATATGTTACAGATTAGTATTTATACTTGTCATGTATATCTCCGTTACCTTATCAAAACAATTTCAAAACCAACCAATGAGACATGTTATGTTAAACTGAAAGCAGCAAGTTAAAAAGCGTAAGATTACTTCTAAGCCATGTAAATTGAAAGAATGATAAAAAGTGAAAACTAACTATTCATGTGAAACGAGATAATGTTTATGTTAACTAGATCAAAAAAATATAAATAAGTTTAATATCATTTCACCATCCTTTAAAGCTCATGGAAATCATGAGTAAAAGTTAACTCTAAATTTGCTGTTTACTATGCTATTTGTGTACTCATCTGTTATTTTCTTAAAGAGAACAACTAATGTTTTTGTTTTCAACTGTCCCGCTTAGATTGTGCCCAGAAGGTCTCCTCAATTAAAAAGAAAAAAATCACCTTAAGTAGGCCATAGATGTTCTTTTCTCAGAATTACAATGTATAACAATCATTTTCTCTTTTTGTAAATAATATTTCCTCCCATTACATACTTTTTTTTTTAATTTGATGAATGTAGAGAGCCATTCTTTTATTCACCATTGAATTTGAAGGCCTTAGCATAGCACCAGATTAATAGTCCGGGCTATAACCATGTTTGGAATAAATCGTTGAAACAATGAATATTAATCTAGTGTTATAAGGGTTGTTGTAGAGAGATCAGTATGGGTTAGTAGAAAGGTTTCTTGTAATGAGCCATATCTTAACAGTCTTAGTGTTCATTAAGAATTTTCCACATAGAAAAAAATTGGAGAAAATCAAGGCTTCAGAGAGAACATGTTCCTTATCCCTAAACCACTTTTTGCAAGGATATTAACTGTGAGTGGTTAGACTACATGATCATTGTCCAACATTTATAAGTAAAGATATTCATATATATCTAAAGGTAGTGTGAATAGAAAAAGATATCTAAATGTGAATCTATTAAATATGGAAACCAAAATTTTATGAGGAGTGAAAAAAAGATGCTAACTGGCTAAAAACTGAGACAAAGTGAAAACAATTTGTAATACATTATACTCTACAACATTTGGGAAAGGCTTCCCTGGTGGCTCAGCGGGTAAAGAATCTGCCTGCAATGCAGAAGACCTGGGTTTGATCCCTGGGTTGGGAAGATCCCCTGGAGAAGGGAACAGCTATTACCTACTCCAATATTCTGGCCTGTAGAATTCCATGAACTATATAGTCCATGGGGTCGCAAAGAGTTGGACATAACTGAGGTGTAATACTTTTGGGAAGGTATAATATTCTGATCAAAATTGAATAATAGCTCTTAAGATATGACATCCTTCACTTTAACTGTGTATAATTATATTAAGAGGATCATTTTCACATGAACATACCAAGATTTCATTGGTTTTCCTAAAAACCTTTTAAAGTCATCAATTAATGTAAAAATCATCTTTTAAGCACCTTGTTTTATTGATGATAGAGCTAGGAATGGGGAGAGAATGGTAGAGGGAGGATTAATTTTATAAATAGTTCACTTGTGAATATTTTATTGTATGGCAAATTGTACTTCTCTGTACAGGATCATAAATATGGGGACTTGGGTAATAAATACTAGGGTAATGAGAATGGTTTGTACTTTATTGAGTTCTGGGATTAATAATTAATGATGTGGGTAGATACTTTTCTGAATCCATGATTAAGCTTTTTCTGATAACTGAGGCCATTCTTCAGAGGATACTCTCTTGATTCATGTTTCAGAGTATTTGTCTGGGTTATTAACACCAGTGTACTGAGAGAGGATGAAGAGAAAATATTTCCACATAGAGAAATGAAATATGATCTCAAGAGTTAAAAATTATAAGTAAAAATTTTAACTGTAACTTCAAGTTAGAACTAGTATATTATTTTAAGATTTACACATGTTAAGGCAGATTTAGGAAATACAAAAGGTATTTTATATTTTTTGGTGTAAAGCTCTTTCTTTGGAGTCAACGTTCTTAAAATACCAATTGAAATTTTACTAATCTTGAGAAAAGGGAGAGGTTAGCAGTTTAGACTTTATTTTTAAATTCTTGTCCTGTCTTTTCAAAGTTTGGTGACCTTGAGCAAGCTAAGTAATCTCTGAATCTCAGCAATTTATATATTTGGAAATTTATACTCAATTTATAGAATCAGTAGAAAACATTTTTAAAAGGCTGCAAAGTGCAGAGTACATAAATATGGTTAGTGAACAGTGGCTAGACATTTTATTGAAGCTTATCACCTAATAGCTTAAAGAGAATTCTGTTAATTCTAAAATTTCTTTAAATTTCCTTAAATGAGTTCCTTAAAACTCACTGTCACAACTCTAGCATACTTTCAGAGCAGTTCTTGCTGTAAACAAGAAATGGGTCTCCTGGGTTATACAGTCATTGGTTCAAAACAAAATTATTTTCCAGCTCTTTGTATAGCTTTGTTGCTTCCTAAATCCCTTGCCTTGATTTTCCACTCTAATTCTCCTCTTTGGACACCTGATGTGTATAATTTCTCTTCATTCCCATTTAGCATTATTTTTAGATGTTCTCATAATTTCAAGTGCCTGGTCTTAACCTGGTTTCAATATTAATCTGTCTGTAAATTTATTTGCTAAATTATAAAATGGTTTGATTCTTCTCTATTACCACAATTCTGGTCCAGCAGTTCCCCGAAGAAGCTGTATGTCTAAATACAAACATGGTGTACCACCCATCCTCCAATTTTAGATGTTGGAGTCTATATTAGGAAAGTCACTTAAATTTTTGAGCCCTTGTCATCTCTTATTCAAATGATTACTATCCAGTAACCTAGCCAAAGATTGTTTTGATTAGGTAATAGTGCTTGAAAAATTGTAAGAAGCAATTTAAATGCTTACTATTGCTATAAATTTGACTTGGATTAACATGACCACTGCTGTTGGTTAGTTTGGTGCTGATCTCCCAAACTGGGTAGTGTATTTAGACTTGCTGCATTTTCCTACTTATTTCAGAAATGGACTTTTATTCACCTCCTAGTTAGTTACAGTTTAGCTGCATTGTAACCTACTTTACTTCATCCTTCTGGGCAATTGAATGTCTAAGATAACAGATAGCAATGTGTTTTATGCCAGCAAATATATAAATCACTTCCCCAAATAAATAATAGAGTTCATTCAATTTGAGCTAAAGGGTTCCCACTAATTTTTATATGGACATTTAAGAAAGTAAACAGAAATAACACATAGTTATGATGCCTCAGTGGTGAAGTCTTCACAAATCAGTGCAGGAGATGTGGGTTTGATTCCTCCGTTAGGAAGATCCTCTGGCAAAGGAAATGGCAATCTACTCTAGTATACTTGCCTGGGAAATCCCATGAACAGAGGAGCCTGGCAGGCTACAGTCCATGGGGTCTCAAAAGATTATGACATGGCTTAATGAATAAACAACAACAACAATGTAAGAACAGCACAAATGAACAATGATTTATAGCTTATGCATTGTTATCATTTATTTTTAATAGCAGTTTTAAGTAGAAGACAGAGATTGTAATTTTATGATAGGTGGAGGAGCGAAACATTAAATAAAGGGCCTGCAGTTACTCAGTTTGATATTCTATATTATAAATAGATATTTCCATAATTATTAGGCCCTTGTTACAGTGGAATAGAATGAGGAGGTGGCAAATAAAATCTCTTTGCATTTACTGCTGAAAGAGTGTCTGACATTAAAATTAAGAACAATTTGTATTTCTATTTTTATGGAAAGAAATTCTTTCAAATACTATCAATATCTCTTACAAAAATGATTATCTGTTCAAAGCTTAAAAATAAACAGAAACTTCTCAAAGAATCAATGGGACCTATTTTAAAATGTAACTTCAGCGAACTCTTGGGAACGTAATTTAGATAACTTAGGTCCAGAGTTTATCAATAAAAGCATAATAGATTGTATTTGAAGAAATAACAATTGAAGGTAGATAGATAGGCCTCAGTTCCTATGACGATAGTTACAGAACTATTGAAGAATAGTTTCAAAGGTATCAAAGAATCATTGTATTCTTTTCAGAAAATGATCAGTGATAGATTTATTAAAAAGTAGAAAACAGAAAAATTCCTACATGAAATTATTTTGCTCAATAATGTTTGTGTTCAGGAGTTGGACTATATAGCAAATGCCTTCAATTTGGAATGTTGATCTATAAATTCAAATGAAATTGAAAGAAATAAATTTATCTGTAGATTTCCTACATTTCACTATTTATAGGAGTTGAGTAGATTCTATTCCCTAGAACTGATCTGTACTCTTAAAACAGGTATGACTGATTTCATCTTTTTAAAATTTTTACAAGGTCCTCTGGTTAACTTTTGAGGAAGTATTGTTTATTTTAATAAAACACCACTGAGTTTAATTAACTGTTATTAAATCAACCAACGTTTTCCTTGAAATAGATTAAAACTAACTATAGAAACCCTAGAGAAAGTAAAAATCATCAAGAATATAGAATGAAAGACCAATATGATTGTTATTTGTTTATTATGATTTCTAAGGCAACAACATCAAAATGCTCAAAATAAAACTAATATTGTAAAGTCATTTTTGAATAACTGAAAGTGTTCAGTAATACCAGCAGTTCTTATTTTGCCTGGTACTGTGTTAACCTAAACCCATGCTTTGTGCCCTTGCTTTGATCAAATTTCACTTAGTATAAGTGAAGCCATGTTATGTATGAAAAACATGCACATATTTTTCACTGTCCAAAAGTGAAGCCATGGTTATGATTATCAGTTAGCATGGTACCATACAGTAAGGACTCTATCTTTTACTGTGAGATAAATCCTATATTCTAGGGGCTTCCCAAGTGGTGCTAGTGGCAAAGAACCCAACTGCCAATACAGGAGACAGCAGACTTAAGAGATGTAGGTGGGGACGATCCCCTGGAGGAGAAAATGGCAACCCACTTGCCTGGAGAATCTCATGGACAGAATCTAAATGTATCGCTTTACTGCTGAAGCACTGGAGAAGATTCCACTTAATGCTCAGTTTAATAATAAAATGTAAAGTTTTGTTAAATCTTTCTTTACCCCACAACAGATAACCAGTTGTACCACACCAATACATGAAATGTTATAAAAAGTTAGAAAGAAATAGAGAAAATCAGTATAAAGCCAAAGAAAACACAAATTGCTATGTTATCCATGTTTGTTGCATTTTAAATCGATGACTTGGTATGATTATTCCATCAGTGGTTGTATTATATCAATGTAGACGAGTGCAACAAATTTTAGATGATAAAAATTCCAAATCTTGTCTATCCTATGACAAAAAGTTATTATTCCAATAAAACAATGACATTATGCCTCATATTCTTAATATCTCCAAAGTCACTTCACACAAAAAATTAAAGATTAAAAAAAATCTTATATGTGTTTTAAATATTTAGAAGTTTTACAGATGGGATGTATAGCAGTATCACTTAAGTTGTTTAAACAGGGGCAGAGATCAAGACAAAGATTAGAATTACGCATCATTATCATTTTTTTCCTAAAATGTTATTTAAACATTTTTTTTATGATTTATATTTTCACATTTATTTAGCTCTAATGACAAATGTTTAAGAATCTTTCTACAAGTGTTGAGTCAGTGATTATGTAATACCTATTTAAGCCCTTATTAGTAAGTCTTTTATCAATACATAATTCCTATGTTTCTGAAAATAAAGTTTACTATGACATACACATTTTAATTTCAGATACTAAGGTGCTCTTACCCTGTGGCAGAATCTATGTCCTGGTTCCACAGAGTTAATCTGATACAGTGTTTTGAGTGTGTAATATGTGCAAGGCAGAGGTACTAAATGTATGCCAAATTCCCTAGCAAAAACCACCTGCTTCTTACTCATGAACTATGAGGAAATTTATTTCATGTCTCTAAATGTGAAATGTTGCCCTCCTACTGCTTAACTTATCCTATTTACTGCTTATTTAAGTTTCTTTGATTACTTAGCAAAAACCATTGCAAGTGTGAGGAAATTTGGGACATCCAGTTAATAGTGGTTGAATCAAACTCTTTGTTTCCCTTGACAGGCTTATCTTTTGTTTTTAAACTTGGCTCTGCATTCATTTTCACATGCAGATTACTCAATGATCTTGCCTTTTGTTTTGTTCACTGCATCTATTTACCTTTAGCTTGTGTGATCTTGATAACCAGTGCTAACCTGGCTAAAGTTGTTCTAGTTCTCTTGCTAACAAATTAATCAAAATGGTATCAGAATCCCAGCAGGAGAACAATTACTGTCAGATCTTAATGGCAAGAAAACTCATTAATAAAACTGATTTTTCATGTCCCATTATACCTTGATGTTTAATGCTACCTTGATGTTTAATGATGTTAATAACTTCAAGCTGGAGTCAAGATTGCAGGGAGAAATATCAATAACCTCAGATATGCAGATGACACCAACCTTTTGGCAGAAAGTGAAAAGGAACTAAAGAACCTCTTGGTGAAAGTGAAAGAGGAGAGTAGAAAAGCTGGTTTAAAACTCAATATTCAGAAAACTAAGATTATGGCATACGCTCCCATCCCTTCATGGCAAATATATAGAGAAACAATGGAAATAGTGACAGACTTTATTTTCTTGGGCTCCAAAATCACTGCAGATGGTGAGTTCAGCCGTGAAATTAAAAGATGCTTGCTCCTTGGAAGAAAAGCTATGACCAACCAAGACAGCATATTAAAAAACAGAGACATTACTTTGCGGACAGAAGTCTGTCTAGTCAAAGCTATGATTTTTCCAGTAGTCATGTATAGATGGGAAAGTTGAACTATAAAGAAAGCTGAGCGCTGAAAAATCGATGCTTTTGAACTGTGGTGTTGGAGAAGACTCTTGAGAATCTCTTAGACTGCAAGGAGATCCAACCAGTCCATCCTAAGGGAAATCAGTTTTGAATATTCTCTTGAAAGGACTGATGCTGGAGCTGAAATTCCAATGCTGATGCTAAGAACTGACTTCTTGGAAAAGACCCTGCTGTTGGGACAGATTGAAGGCATGAGGAGAAGGGGACGACAGAGGATGAGATGGTTGGATGGCATCGCAGACTTGATGGACATGAGTTTGAGGAAGCTCTGGGAGTTGCTGATGAACAGGGGAGCCTGGCATGCTGCAGTCCATGGGGTCGCAAAGAGTCAGACATAGCTGAGCTCTACTGAACTGATACCTTGATATTTAGAGATGCACTCTTTAAAAGGAATTTTTAGACTGTTTTGCTGTGATGGAGCCATCAGTTGTACTTCCTTTGGGGTTAACTCTAAAAGTAGCTAAGGGCAGGTTTATTTCATGGAAAACCAGAAACATGGATTGGACAAAATTGTCATTTGTAACAATTAGATTTAAAGTGACAGTGTCACAAATTCAAAAAGAAAAGAAAACAACAACCGAAAGAAGAGAAATTTAAAAGTGCTGCATGTAACATTTCTTTCCTATTATTTTTTTTTTCTGTTCCCCTCAATATTTTGGCCATTTTTCAGCTTGTAATCAAGAAAAAGTTCCTGGTATTTAAAGGCCACAGTAAGCCTCCCTGTCTTTATTTCATACTAGAAAACGTTTCTATGAACTCATCATGCAGTGGAGATTAATTCAGAATTTCTGATTTCTACTATTATTTTGAAGCCCCAGGTAGCTGGTGTGTGTTTAATTGGTACTCATGTTCTGTAATGTGCACGTATGTATGATTTTTATAATGAGAGAGAAAATAAGAAGTAAAGGAGTTCCTATACATTTTCCATATCATTCGTTTTCAATAATGTTGCTGTCACTTTACCTGCATATGGTGTTAGAGCATGGAGAAGTGTAGGTTTGAAATGAGAGGAATTAACAAACCAAAAAAACAAGCAAACAAATAAATTAGTACATACATTTTTTATAAAATGTGAGGAAATATTTTGGAGAGTATGTATTATATGACTTGAAAAATCAGACTAGTCATATGTAATCAGTTGTGGCCCTATGTTGTTTCAGGGTTTTATGACTGTGTAAGTAATATATGTATAGTGACAATAATTGAGAAACAAAGGAAAAGAATATTAAATTCTTTCTAAAGGCAAACAAAATCATGTCAGGAGTAGAATTTGGCAAATATAAAGAAAATATATGTCTAGCTATATGATGATGATTTCACTCTATGTACAAATATCAAATCATTATATTGTATACCAGAAACTAATATAGTGTTATATGTCAATTATATCACAATTAAAAAATAGAACCAATGAATGTATTATATAACTTTATGAAGGTTTTCCACTTATTGTTTTCTATTTTAATAGTGAAAATAATTTTTCTTCATAGTTTTGTTAGTCACACAGCTGTGTCCATCTCTGCATCCTCATAGACTGTAGCTCACCAGGCTCCTCTGTCCATGGATTTTTCCAGACAATAATACTGGAGTGGGTAGCCATCCCATTCTCCAGGAGATCTTCCCAACCCAGGGTTCAAACCCAGGTCTCCTGCATTGCAGGGAAATTCTTTACCATTTGAACCACCAAGGAAAGCCTTATACAAAAAGAAAACAAAGGCTAAATATTGAGGAGGAGTTTATTCCTTTGTATCTTTTCTGAGCTTATTAAAAGTTCATTTTTAAATCATTTTATTCTTAATGGTGATGATAAGTGCATTTAATATTCATAGGAATTTCACTTTGAAAAGGTTTCATGATAATATAATGTTGGCTAAGCAGCTGGTTTTTGCATACTTAAATTTCTGGTCTTTAACATAAAACTCCCAGATCCTGTTGATTAATGATATGAATATCTGTTAATATAAAGTGAGACCAGCCTAAAGGCTAATCCAGGAATCATAAACACTGTCAAATTTAGAGGGTTATGTTTTATCAGGTAAATTGTGTCCTTTGACTTAATAGTTGCTTTTCATTTGTCTCCTCTCTTTTGTTTTTCTTTGGGCTGTTGTTATCAACAACAGTTGATATAACAACCAGTTGCCCTTTTGATATAGTTTAATACTTTCTATGACAGTTGAGCAACTAATCACTCCACTCACAATGGGAAAACGTCACTGGGAGATATTGCTCTAAATATGAATTTGGAAGATACAGATGTTTCAGAAATATAAGATATATACCTACTTGACATATATTTTTGAGCTTTGGCGTGGTATTGATCAGAAAAATATTGAAAATCAATTTTTAAAAATAGGCTAGAAATGGAAGAAATACAATTAATACTATCTTTTTCTAAATGTATCTTTGGGTCTTTTAAGTGGTATATGAGTAGCCTACAGTATTATTTTTAAGCTATATATTCTTGCAAAGTAATACCTCTCTAATTTATCCAAGCTTAATTTAAAAAAAAATTCTCAAGTTAAATAGCTGTATAGAAATGAACTCCAATTTAACAAATTTGTTAACATTCAGTTGACTGATATGAATAATGATAGTAGCTAATTGAAGAATAATCATGTATTTATCTTACAGCAAATTTCTTAGGTGTGATTGAACAATCTTAGGCCTAGAATCTACCATATGTGTTAAGCAAAATATTTCACAACATATAAAAGTTTAAAAATATGACATTTTAAAAACTGAAGATGAATAATTTTAGAGTTTTTAAAAATATGTTTCCTCTAAGTATCATAGTACTTTGCACATCAGAGGAGCTAAATAAATACTTTTTTAAAATTATCTGAATTATTTGATTCTTACATGGATGTAATAGTAGTCCTCATCATTTTTTATCCTTAAACTCTATACAGTATTAGCTAATAAAATTTTTTTAAAAAGTAAATAATTCTCATCCTAAAATTTTCTTTCTATAATTTTTAAATTAAAATGTAACTGCCTCTAGGAAATAAAACCTATATATAGGTTTCCAAGGTAAAAATTTTATTGCTTTATACAATTAATTGTCTTCCATTGTTCTCTGAATTCAATAAAATTTTAGTATAAGCCTAACACATTTAGAATTACTTACATCAAAAATTTTGTGCTGAAACATTGCAGAATATATATTTAAATGCTTGTTCAATAGGAGATTACTGTTGTAAAAGCAGCAGCGTTTCTTTTTATCCTAACTGTGTTATCCCGGAGCTTTGGATATAATGGGGGAAAAAATAACTCATATTGTTTTTGAAAGTAGATTTGTATTTCAAGATTTTCACAAATCTGTGTTCTCAGTTCTTAATTTGATATATATTAAAATGATGCATTAATATAATTTCTCTGTTTACTATGAAAGAATTTTTTGGTCTTAAAATCATGCTTAAATAATATTCATTCCTGTTAATGCAAATGTATTGCAGTTTATTTTGAAGGAAGCCTCTCATAATGTGATACATTTTTGTAACAGCCATGGATCTCAATATGGATAACTAGAAAAATGTGAAGATTATTTTTGAAAGTTTTTGATTTGGTACTGATTTAAAACTGGTTTCGCTGTGTATAAAATTTTCCATTATTATAGACCTGCTTATATAATAATATATTATAGAGTGCATTCGAGTTTCAATAAATATTTATAAGATGTATTCCAAAATTTTTGCAGTGTAGTATGTTCAGTCTGGCTTTCCTGGTGCATCTGTGGTAATGAATCCACATGCCAGTTCAGGAGAAGCAGGTTTAATCCCTTGGTTGGGAAGATTCCCTGGAGAAGGGAATGGCAACCCACCCTGGTATTCTTGCTTGGGAAATTCCATGGACAGAGGGGCTGGCGGGCTACAGTCCATGAGATAGCAGAGTCAGATATGACTTAGTGACTAAACAACAACTGTGTTGTGTGCTTAATTGCTCATGCTGCAGTCATGGAATTAAAAGATGCTTTCTCCTTGGCAGAAAAGCTATGACCAACCTAGACAGCATTTTAAAAAGCAGAGACATTACTTTGCCCACTAAGGTTCATCTAGTCAAAGCTATGGTTTTTCCAGTAGTCATGTATGGATGTAAGAATTGGACCGTAAAGAATGCTCAACACCTAAGAATTGATGCTTTTTATCTGTGGTGTTGGAGAAGACTCTTGAGAATCCCTTGGACTGAAAGGAGATCAAACCGGTCAATCCTAAAGGAAATCAGGCCTGAATATTCATTGGAAGGACTGATGCTAAAGCTGAAACTTCAATACTTCAGCTATCTGATGCGAAGAACTGACTCCTTGAAAAAGACTCTGATGCTGGGAAAGATTGAATTCAGGAGGAAAAGGGGATGACAGAGGATGAGATGGTTGGATGGTATCACTGACTCAATGGGCATGAGTTTGAGCAAGCTCTGGGAGTTAGTGATGGACAGGGAGGCCTGGCATGCTGCAGTCCATGGGGTTACAAAGAGTCGGATACAGCTGAGCAAGTCAATTGAATTGTAGCCCACCAGGTTGCTCTGTCCATGGAATTGTCCAGGCACGAATACTGGAGTGGATTGCTATTTCCTTTTCCAGGGGAATCTTCCTAACCCAGGGATCGAACCCAGGTCTCTCGCATTGCTTGTGGATTCTTTACCATTTCAGTTACCAGGGAAGCCCAAACAACAACAGTGTTCAATTTAAACTATCCAGCAATCATCTAATATTGACTAAAATGGTAAATTAAAATGCAATGATGTCAACTGTTGTTTTCTGATTTTTTTTTTGCACTAGGTATAGTAATAGACATTTTTAAAATCTGTCCTATAATTCTACAAGGATAGATGCTGTTGTCATGTCAGAGCAAGATGAAGTGAATTGTAATTTCCACAAATTATTAACCTTCTCTGAGTCTCAATTCTTTAAAATGGTGACAAAGAGGTTCCGTGCAAATGCTAACCTCTCAAAAATTACTTGTCGAGAGACTCCAATTAGTGTACCTTAGCCTTTCTTAACCTTCTGGGTGGGATAGCTTTCCATCTCTGCTTCCTTACCATTTTGATCTTATCTCTGTAATAGCTCTTAAACTTGTCATGTAGTTTCACTTCCATGTTACTTTTCCTAACAGAGGGCTGCTTATCCAACTTTTACCCTCTGTGCCTTGCTCAGACCTATCACAAGCAGGTGCTTAGTAAATGTTTGTTGAATTAGTGCATGAGCACATAAAGCAAAATCCTAAACTTTCTAGTCTGCTTTATGAGTCTATAGATTATCTGTACTTAGAAAGAGATTATTCCAAAAAAGATAGCATCACCTAAAGCAATCCAGTGATCTTCAGAACATGTCATTTATCAGACCATTCTTTTAGTTAGTTGTTTTATGATTATAAGAAAGAAAGTTTAGAAAATACTTTTTTATGTCATAAATGAAATTCCAGTGAAAAAATGTAAGTTAAGATTAAAATTACTTTGTGTTTTTTGAGCTTTATTAAGCACCATTGTACTTGGCTTACATTTCATCCCTCATGTTTATTAATGTAAATTAAATATTTATCTGCATTTGATTATAAACTTTGAAAAATAACAGTCATTGCAAAATTCCCTATATATTTATATTCTGTATTTCACTCAAGTTGCCTCTTGTTTTGGACATTGGATATTCTTTTGTAGCTTGTTACCAATAAATTGATTCTAGTTTTAACTGGTAGTTGGATTGGTTTGTTAATACTTTCTTTTTCCAATTCTTGTCTCTTGAATGAAATCTTTAAGTAATTATTTTGTGATTTTACTGCCTATATTTTATACACAGTTTTGACATTTAACAAGGAAAATTGAAGAAGTAAATGAAGCATGAAGGAATGTGAACTTGTACATAGAAATAAAATCTAAGCGTGAAAGAACACTTTGGTTTTGTTCTTTACACTGATTGCTATTTACTAAAATGGTGGTGATTATCTCTTGCCTGTATCCCAAAGCAATAAAAGCATAATGGCTCAGAAGAAAACTGAAAATAAAAATATATTGTAAGTTGTACCATTACTCTTTACCTCATTTCATCCCTTAAAAATGAAAATAAATAAAGAAAAGATATAAATGGAAGAAAAGGGCAAATAATCAAGAATGATAAAGAACTTTATATTGTCCAAACATTATTTGAAGAAAAATCTTCAGCTATCAAATTTAAAACTGTGATTGTTAATCTCTGAGACTTTTAGTTTACTGAAATTGATACATATCTCTATTTCCTAAATATAGAAAAGGACAAAGATATAAAGACCTATTTTTATGTATATCCATTACTATCTTTTCCTAGTGGAAGTAGGACTATTCCCCCCAATCTGGACACTTCTCTTTGGAGCCTCTCATTGTGAAAGCCAGAAACTAATGTAAATTAGTAATGTAATTTTTGATGATTGATTATGATTACCTTTGCCTCCACAGAAAACTTACCTTTATAATATTATTTCCCTTGTCTGAAACAAACATTTGGCAACTCATTGAGAAAAAGATAGCAAATTTTATTTAACATAGATGTAAGGTAACATTCTTAAGTGTGTGTGTGCTGTCTTGTGCTAAATTCGCTTCAGCCACGCCCGACTCTGTGCGACTCTGTGAACTCTATCCTTCCAGGCTCCTCTGTCCATAGGATTCTCCAGACAAGAATACTGGGGATACAATAGAAGAATTCTCCAGACAAGAATCTTCCCTACCCAGGGATCAAATCCATGTCTCTTATGTCTCCAGCATTGTCACGTGGGTTCTTTACCACTACCGCCTCCTGGGAAGCCCAATATTCTTCAGAATAAACATAAAAAGAACCCTGAAAATAGTGAAATAAATGAAATAGACAATATAATGTACGTAGATAGAAACAGGTTAGGGATTATAAAGTAATTAACATGTGAATTTGTTTTCATTTTATATTATTGATGTTTAATAAAACTAATTGTTATTAAATTTTAGACTGGGTGGCTAGGAAAAGAATTTTTAGGATTTATGGAAAATTTATTATAGTGGAAAACACTGAAATTGCTTCTCAAGAAAAAGCAGTTGTACTGGGAAATGGAAAGGACAAGCCATTAGTAGAATAATGTATCCAGGAATTAACTGAGAATATCTCATAAAGGAACAATATGATTTGATCTATCTGTCGAAACTATGTAGTATCTCTGCTTTATGGACCTATACCTTATAAATGTTATTCAGTAATCTTGTTTATTAAATCAAAGCCATTTGAATTTTTTTTAATTAGACCTCACACACTGTTTTATTTTTTTTTGATACTAGATGAATCTCACTGTGGCATCTTGCTCATATTAGCTTCCTTCCCCTTAAATTTGGAATCATTTATACTTTTTTCTCTGCATAGAAAACCTCTACACTTTCTCTGCAGTCATTCCTTGGGCCTGCCCTCATTCAAGAAAGGAGCATATGGTAAATGTTTCCTTATATTCTCCTATTGAAAATTATCTATTTTAAAGCTTCAGTATATTGGTGAAACATCTAGGGGATATTGATTGGATATTATTGTCAATTAGTTTCACTAAAGTAATAGTGAAGTAATAGATTCACTAAAGTAATGGTTTCACTAAAGCTGTCAGGGAAGTCCCAAGAATATTGGAATGGGTTGCCATTTCCTTTTCCAGGGGAACTTCTGGATCCAGGTTTCCTTGATAACTCAGTTGGTAAAGAATCACCTGCAACTCGGGAGACCCCAGTTCCATTCCTGGGTTGGGAAGATCCCCTGGAGAAGGGATAGGCTAACAACTCCAATATTCTTGGGCTTCTCTTCTGACTCAGCTGGTAGAGAATCTGCCCACAATGCGGGAGACCTGGGCTCAATCCCTGGGTTGGGAAAATCCCCTGGAGAAGGGAAAGGCTACCCAGGCCGGTAATCTAGCCTGGAGAATTTCATAAACTGTATAGTCCATGGAGTTGCAAAGAGTCAAACACTACTGAGCGACTTTCACTTTGAAAGTAATAGATGTAAGGGAGAAAATTTTGTACTTTAATTTGATAGCTAGCTGATTATTATGTGATTAATATTCTTATATGTTTAAAATGGGCTTCCCCAGTGGCTAAGCAGTAAAAGAATCTGCCTGCAATGCAGGAGCTGCAGAATATGCGGGTTCAATCCCTGGGTTGGAAAGATCCCCTAGAGAAGGGCATGGCAACCCACTCCAGTATTCTTGCCTGGAGAAGCCCATGGAGAGAGAAGCCTGGTGGAGTATAGTCTATAGGGTCGCAAAGAGTTGGGCAGGACTGAAGCCACTTAGTACATACAAGTTTAAAACACAGACCTAATTTTAACATAATTATCATTTATGCTCATTGACTACAGAAGTAGCTTTATCTTTGCAATTTATTATCTTCTGTCAGATACTATAAATAATTTCTAAGTATGTTTTCTTAAAATTTACTAAACAATCTTATTAAAATAATATAGCATATATTGAGTTAATGTGTTGCTTTTTAAGAAAATTTGCATTTTAAAATATCTTGTTATATATGTGTTGTATATGCATATGTGTATGGTGTATATATATATACATATATGAGTGTATATGTGTGTGCGTGTGTGTGTGTATTCAGTAAATTGAAAGGATTAAGCCTCTGCTAGGAATCCCAATTGTAGGAGTTTGAGAGTTATACAGACTTCTCTGGTGGCTCAGATAGTAAAAAATCTGCCTGCAATGTGGGTGACCTGGGTTCAATCCCTGGGTGGGGAAGATCCCCAGGAGAAGGAAATGGCATATACCCACTCTAGTATTCTTGCCTGGAAAACCTCATGGACAGAGGAGCCTGGTGGGCTACCGTCCATGGGGTCACAAAGAGACATGACAGAGCAACTAATGCTTTCTAACACTTTGAGAGTTATACATTTTTTCTGTTGTATGTTTGCATATATGTATGTATGTGACTGTATCAGTGCATACATGTGTTTGAAAAGACATGTGATAATGATTCATTTTCGTCACAGCATGAAGCAACTAGTTATTTCCTCTAGTATCTAAACAAAAGGCTAGTCTTTACTGCATAGTGTCCTGGGAGATTTAGATATATGAAAGTCAGAGATTGTTCTCTTAATTAATAATATTCAAGGAGAACTTAAGGCTTTATAACGCCTAGGTAGAGGAATAGATATCAAATAATAACTAGAATAATGCATTATTTTATATCCTTACAAAGAACTGTCTGAAGTTTGTCAAGTCATTCACTGGTTATAAGTGAGACATGAGAGCTCTGATGAGTAGAACCAAGGATTTAATTATCATTTTCCCTAACTACAGCTGTAATCTTTTTTTTTTTAATTGTTATAACTATGTGTAACTTGATTAGCCTCAAGTCAAGCACCATCTTTAACCTGGAAGGGTAAACCTTTGATTAAGAACAATTTTAGATATTAAACTTTTCATCTGTCTCTTTCTGGCTATTGATTTCTTAATAATTGTACTTCAACATTATCACCATGATTACATCCTGATTGTTTTTCTCATTTATTAGTTCCACTTCTGTGCTAATTTATATGAAAATGCTGGCTAGAGATTTGATGGTACCATTATTATGGGCACCTGGATGGGCTAGCCTAACACTGATTATCATAGTCAAATATTTAAAACATTTGCTTTGTAGAATTCAGTATTAATGTTATGACTATTAATGTGTACACTGAGTAGGGAAACAATTTTGTCTTAGCAATTTTATTGCCATCTCAAAAATGATAACTAAATTTTTATGGAGATTAAATCTGTGTCTCAGTATCATGGAGATTAAATCTGTATCTAAAGGCAATTAATGCCTGCATCTGCAGTAATGTCAGATTTTTGTGCTTTATTAATCTCACAGTATGCTAGAATTTAAACATTCCTCCTTTAGCTATGCTTATTCACATTGGAACATAATATGTGATGTTGAAGGAGTTTTTAAAGGGCATATGCAGGGAAAAATAAACAAAAGGGAATATATATATATACCCTGGAATACACAGAAAATACTTCATTACCAATAATGTCATACATTTTACAACTCTGTACTTAATCTATTCTCTTAGGTATTTATTGCTATTTAACCTTCACTGAAATGAGATTGAGGTCAATGAAAGCATTAACTGGTTTATAAATAGTTAAAATATATGAAACTATTTTGCACTATAGTTTACATTTTAAAATCAATTTATTTATACTAAAAAAAAAAGCCACTTGCTTCCATTTCTCCCACTCCACATTCCACCTCCGACAACCACCAATCAATTTTCTGTATCTATGAGCTACTTTTTTTCAGATTGAACGTATAAGAAGAAGTAGTATTTGTCTCTTACTGTCTGATTTTGCTTCACTAGCATAATGCCTTGGTGGTCTATGCATGTTTTCCTGAATGACAAGATTTCATTCTCTATATTGCTGAATGACATTTCATGGTATGTATATGTATGTATGTATATATATACAGGTACCGTATTTCATATATGTATATATATCACATTTTCTTACTGATTCATCTACTGATGGCCACTTAGGTTGTTTCTTTATCTTGGCTATTTTGAATAGTTCTTCAGTGAATATGGGAGTGCATATATCTTTTTAAGTTAGTGTTTTTATTTTCTTTGGATAAATATCCCAACGTGGAATTGCTGGATCATATGGTAGCTCCATTTTTAATTTTTGAAGAATCTACATATTGTTTTCCATAGTGGCTGCACCAATTTACTTTTTACCAACAGTGCATTCCCTTTTTCTGCATCCTCACCAACATTTGTCATTTTTTTGTCTTTTTGATGATAGACATTCTCACAGGTGTGAGGTGATACATCATTGTGGTTTTGATTTGCATTTCCCTGATGACTAATGATGTTAAGCTTCTTTTCATGTATTTGCTTGCAATCTGTAGGTCTTCTTTGAAAAAATAGTCTATTTAGATTTCTGCCCATTCTTTAATCAATCGTTAGTTTTTGTTACTGAGTTGTATAGTATTATATGTTTGGGATATTAACCTTTCATCAGATATAAAATTTGCAAATACTTTCTTCCATTCAGTAGATTGCCTTTTCATTTTATTAATGGTTTCATTTGTTGTTCAGAAGGTTTTTAGTCTGATGTAGTCTATTTATTTTTGCTTTTATTCCTTTGGTTTTCCTCAAAGAAATGAAGAAGGAACAATAAAGAGACTGGGAGGGAGTAGCCAAGGAGAGAGATGTAAAACCAGGAGAGTGATATTCTAGAAGTGAAGCAGGAAAGTGTTTCTGGCATGACAGAGTATAGGATACCTCAGAGATATTGCAGATTCAGTTCCAGACCACAGTAATAATGCGTGAGTCACACAGTTTTTTTTGATTTCCCAGTACATATAAATGTTATCTTTACACTATACTGTAGTCTACTGTATGCAATAGCGTTATGCCTAAAAGAAAAAAAATCAACATACATACCTTAATTAAAGATGCTTTATTACCAATAAGTGCTAACCATCATTTACCAATGTAGGTAGGATTGCCACAAACATTTAATTTATAAAACTGCAATATCTGGTGAGCACTATAAAGTAAAACACAATAAAATGAGGTCTGTCTGCAGTGAACTGTGTCTAGTGTTGCTGAAAGGTAGGGTAAGATAAAGATGGAAGTCATTAGTAACTTTAACAAGAGCAATTTCAGTGATGTGGTGAAGATTGATGTGCTATTAAAATGGGCTCAAAGAGAATGGACCAAGAGGAATTGGAATTTGTGAGTGTAAGAAACTCTTTCAACCCATCTGCTTGTAAAACAGAATAGAAAAAGAGAATGGTAGATTGAGGGAAAATTGGGGTAAGTGGATTTTTTTAAGCATGGGAGATTATAGTAGCTGTTTTGGATGCTGCTGCAAGTAATAAAATGAAAAGAGAAAGAGCTATGATATGGGAGAGAGAAAATAATTAGAAAATTATTGGAATAGGATAATGGGAAAGGAATCCGTTCACTGATGGAGGAGATGATCTAACATGAAAAAGCCCACGGTTATCCTTTGGACAAAGAGGAAAGCAAATAAATGGGAACATATGCTTATAGTATAAATATTTGTGGCAGAATTTTTGTTGTTTGCTTGTTTTATTTTCTGAGTGAAATGGGAAGCAAGATTATCATAGGGTGAGGATTACCTATGAAGTATTGAAGGTTTGAAAAGAAAGAAGAAATGAATGTAGTGATCTAGATTCAGTTCAGTTCAGTCACTCAGTCGTGTCTGACTCTTTGCAACCCCATGAACCGCAGTACACCAGGCCTCCCTGTCCATCACCAACTCCTGGAGTCTACCCAAACCCATTGAGTCAGAGATGCCATCCAGCCATCTCATCCTCTGTCGTCCCCTTCTCCTCCTGCCCCCAGTCCTTCCCAGCATTCAGGTCTTTTCCAATGAGTCAAGTTAATAAAGCAAAAATAGATGTTTTTCTGAAACTCTCTTGCTTTTTCCATGATCCAGTGGATGTTGACAATTTGATATCTGGTTCCTCTGCCTTTTCTAAAACCAGCTTGAACATCTGGAAGTTCACAGTTCACACATTGCTGAAGCCTGGCTTGGAGAATTTTGAGCATTACTTTACTAGTGTGTGAGATGAGTGCAATTGTGCAGTAGTTTGAGCATTCTTTGGCCCTGCCTTTCTTTGGGATTGGGATGAAAACTGACCTTTTCCAGTCCTGTGGACATTGCTGAGTTTTCCAAATTTGCTGGCATATTGAGTGCAGCACTTTCACAGCATCTAGGTTAAGGTCTGCAAATTGAGAATATAGCAATTTTCCATTGGGTATGTGGTCACAGATAACTTTTCAAGGTTAACTTTCAATATCCTCTAAAAGTCATCTGCTTGACAGAGGAGCTGCTATGTAGGTACTTCCTTCTCATCTCTCCTTTCATTGCCTCCACTGCTTAACTCCCACACCTTCTGGATTCACTGTGGTATGCTGGCTCTGGGTGACTAAAAACAAAACTTTTAATATTATCATTTGAGTATAAAAAAGGAATACCTCTAACACCTAAATAGCAATCCCTTTTGCAAATCAAATGGTTTCCAAATTATTTATTTACTTTATTAATACAAACTGAAGAAAGACCTAATTAGTTTAATAGCTGTTATGTAGTTAGTCCAAGTGGCACAGTGGTAAAGAATCTGCCTGACAATGCAGGGGACTCAGGAGACACAGGTTTAATCTCTGGGTCAGGAAGATCCCCTGGAGTAGGAAATGGCAACTTGCACCAGTATTCTTGCTTGAAAAATTCCATGGACAGAGGAACCTGGCAGACTATTGTCCATTGGATTGCAGAGTTGAACACTACTGAGCACTGAGATAATTAATAATTGGATTTGTGATATATCATGTATTTTTTGGCATTCTTAGTTCAATAAGGAGATTCCCTGGTAGCTCAGCTGGTAAAGAATCTACTGCAATGGAGGAGACCCTGGTTTGATTCCTGGGTTGGGAATATCCCCTGGAGAAGAGATAGGCTGCCCACTCCAGTATTCTTGGGCTTTCCTGATGGCTCAGATGGTAAAGAATCTGCCTGCAGTGTGGGAGACCAGGGTTCAATCCTTGGGTTGGAGCGTTCCCTGGAGGAGGGCATGGCAACCCACTCCAGATATTCTTGCCTGGAGAATCCCTAGGGATAGAGGAGCCTGGCAGACTACAGTAGTCCATGGGGTCACAAAGAATTGGACACAGCTGAGCAACTTAGCACAGCACAACACAGGTCAATAAACTAATAACAAATCTCTTTCCATTCTCATCTACTTATTCATTCTTTTATCTATACAAGAGATAGTGAGGAATAGAAATTATATTGAACTCAGCCTATATTGATACATATACAAATCAGAAAAAAAACAAAAAACCTAAAATGCCTATGAGATAGTCCAACAAAATGACACATTTATACTTGATAATTACTAATCAGGCTTCCCAGGTGGCTTAGTGGTAAGGAATCTAACTCCCTAGCAGGAGAGGAGAGTTCAGTCTCTGGATTGGGAAGATTCCCTGGAGAAGGAAATGGCAACCCACTCCAGTGTTCTTGCCTGGAAATTCCATGAACAGAGGAGCCTGAAGAACTATAGTTCATGGACTCACAAGAGTCAGGCAAGACATAGTTGCTAAAGAACAACAACAGTTACTAATCAAGATTTGTGCTGTATTTATTTGTTTTGATTAAGTGTAAATTAATAATTGTAAAAAGTCAATGTAGCAGAAAAAGTTAACAATTAAATATTAGCACTCACAAAAATACTTTGTATATATAAAACGTGTTTTGTTTCAGACAAATGACATATGTGTATTATGTATCAGAAATTATACAATTTTAAACTATGTTATAATGGAAGTATAAAAGGAAAAACAACAATACAGTATACTAACGCATATATATGGAATTTACAAAGATGGTAACGATAACCCTGTATGAGACAGCAAAAGAGGCGCAGATGTATAGAACAGTCTTTTGGACTGTATGGGAGAGGGCGAGGGTGGGATGATATGGGATAATGGCATTGAAACATGTAAATTATCATATATGAAATGAATCGTCAGCCCAGGTTTGATGCATGATACAGAGTGCTCAGGGCTGGTGAACCGGGATGACCCACAGGGAGGGAATTGGGAGGAGGGTTCTGTAAGGGGAACACATGTATACCCATGGCGGATTCATGTCAATGTATGGCAAAACCAGCATGATAATGTAAAGAAAAATAAATAAATAAAATTAAAAAAAATCTTAAAAAGTGATAGGGATGTAGGATTTTTTAAAACTCTTTCAAAAGCAAAAAGCAAACCGCTTTGTCATAAGCAAAGCGGTTTGTGGGTATCTGGTGGAGAATGTATGCGCTAGAGAAACTAAGTTGCCAGGCAAAACAAAAAACTCATTTGTGATTAGAGAGAAGGAATGTGAAGGAAGGTCACTCAGCATGGTGTTATGTGTTTCTTCCATTTTGCTCAGCTGAATAGATGCCAACATGGAGCAGAAATAGCACTGTATTTTACCAGTGTTGTTTGGAAAAAGGAATTGAGCATGTGTGCAAAAAAAAGATTTGGTGATGAACTATGGTATTTATGCAGGGTAAAAAGACAGGTGAAGAATACTGATAAAGCTGTTTTTATCAATGGATGGTCACTCTTTGAAGGGAAGAAAAATTATTGAAACCTAGGTATTGACAGATAATGAGTGAAGGTTAGAAAGTCTAAAATTACATTATTGGGTGAATTGAATTCATTATTAAAAACAAGGTTCGAGTTTAACTTATTTTATTATTTTGTCTTGTTCTCCCCACTAGAACTCAAGATTCATTAGAGCAGGTATCCTTTTTTAATCCCCTCTCCTCAACCTGCTGCACTCCTAGTATCTGTAATATTACGTAATAGATGTAGGAAAGCTAAACAGGACATCTTTGTTGAATAAGTGAATGAAAAGTGCATAATGATACCAAAGAATTACTGAGATCTGATGGATGGAAAGATCATCTGATTTTAATTAATATAAAAATTTGTTGAAAGTCTTGAGTATTTCAATTACATAGAAAATCACACCAGGGATATAATGAACTCAATGTTTCTGCTGCAGTTATATATAAAATTACTAGAAAGACACCAATGTGTGAACTGTTTGATTGTGATATCAAGTTAGCTCGGACTTCCAGAACTATGTTGAATAATAGTTGCAAAAGTGGACATGCATGTCTTATTCCTGATCTTAGGGAGATTGCTTTTAGCTTTTCACCATTGAGAATACTGTTTGCTGTAGGTTTATCATGTATGGCCTTTAATATGTTAAGGTAGGTTCCTTCTATGACCGTTTTTGAAGAGTTTTAATCATAAATGGGTGCTGAATTTTGTTAAAGGCTTTTTCTGCATCTATTGAGATGATCATATGGATTTTATCTTTCAGTTTGTTAATGTGGTGAATTACGTTGATTGATTTACATATATTGAAGAATCCTTGCATCCCTAGAATAAACCCAACTTGATCATGGTGTTTGAGCTTTTTGATGTATTGCTGAATTATGTTCGCTAAAATTTTGTTGAGGATTTTTTCATCTATGTTCATCAGTGATATTGGCCTGAAGTTTTTTTTTTTTTTTCCCCCTATGTGTGTTGTCTTTGGTTTTGGTATCAGGCTGATGGTGGCCTTGTAGAATGAGTTTGGAAGTGTTCCTTTCTCTGCAATTTTTTGAAAGAGTTTTAGAAGGATAGGCATTAGCTCCTCTGTAAATGTTTGATAGAATTCAGCTGTGAAGCCCTCTGGTCCCGGGCTTTTGGTTTATGGGAGAATTTTTTATCACAGCTTCAATTTCATTGCTTGTAATTGTGTTTATCATAATATCTATTTCTTCCTGGGTCAGTCTTGGAAGATTGAACTCTTCTAAGAATCTGTCCATTTTCTTCCAGGTTATCTATTTTATTGCCATATAGTTGTTCATAATAGTCTCTTATGATCCTTTGTGTTTCTGCATTGTGTTTTGTAACCTCTCCTTTTTGATTTCTAATTTTGTTGATTTGATTCTTCTCTATTTTTCTTGATGAGTCTGGCTAAGGGTTTGTCAATCTTGTTTACCTTTTCAAAGAACCAGATTTTTGTTTTATTAATTGTTACTGTTGTTTCTTTCATGTTTTTCATTTATTTATGTTTGGATCTTTATGATTTCTTTCCTCCTACAAATTTTGGGAATTTTTTGTTCTCCTTTTTCCAGTTGTTTTAGGTGTAGCATTAGGCTGTCTATTCGATGTTTTTGTTGTTTCTTGAGGTATGATTGTATCGCTATAAACTTCCCTCTTAGGACTGCTTTTGTGCATCCCATAGGTTTTGAGTTGTCATGTTTTCATTGTTATTTGTTTCTAGAAATTGTTTGATTTCCCTATTGATTTCTTCAGTAACCTGTTGGTTATTTACAAATGTGTTGTTTAATCTCCATGTGTTTGTGGTTCTTTCAGTTTTTTCTTATAATTGATATCTAGTCTCATAGTGTTGTGATCAGAGAAGATGCTTGATACAATTTCCATTTTCTTAAATTTACTGAGGCTTGATGTGTGACCCAAGATGTGGTTTATCTTGGAGAATGTTCCACGTGCACTTGAGAAGGTGTATTCTTCTGTATTTGAATGGAATGTCCTGAGGATATCAATGAGATCCAACTCGTCTAATGTATCATTTAGACTTGTTTCCTTATTAATTTTCTGTTTTGATGATCTGTCCATTGGTGTGAGTAGGGTCTTAAAATCTCCTACTATTCTTGTGTTACTGTCAATTTCTTCTTTTATGTCTTTTAGTGTTTGTCTTATGTATTGAGGTGATTCTATGTTGGGTGCATAGATATTTACAATTGCTATGTCTTCCTCTTGGATTGATCCCTAGATCATTATGTTGTATACTTCCTTATCTCTTATAACCTTCTTTATTTTTAGGTCTGTTTTGTCTGACATGGAGATTCCAACTTCAGCTTTCTTTTGCTTCCCATTTTCATGGAATATATGTTTTCATCCTCTCACTTCAGTGTATAAGTGTCTTGAGGTCTGAAGTGTGTTTTTTGTAGACAGAATTTATATGGGTATTGTTTTTGTATCCATTCAGCCATCTGTGTGTTTTGGTTGGACCATTTATACATTTACATTTAAAGTAATTTTATATATATATATATGTGTGTGTGTGTGTGTGTGTGTGTGTGTTCCTATTGCCATTTTCTAATTGTTCAGGTTGATTTTGTAGGTCTTTTTTCTTCTGTTGTATTTCTTGAGTATATAAGTCTGTTTAACATTTCTTGTAAAGCTGATTTGGTGGTACTGAATTCTCTTAACTTTTGCTTGTCTGAAAAGCTTTTCATTTCTCCATCAGTTTTGAATGAGATCCTTGCTGGGTGCAGTAATCTTGGTTTAGATTTTTCCATTCCAGTACTTTATATATATCCTGCAGTTCCCTTCTGGTCTGCAGAATTTCTTCTGAAAGATCAGCTGTGAAATGTATGGGGTTTCCCTTGTATGTTATTTGTTGCTTCTCCCTTGCTACTTTTAATAGTCTTTGTTAGTTTTACTTTTTTTAGTCTTTGTTAGTTTGATTAGTGTGTGTCTTGGTGTGTTTCTCCTTGGGTTTTTCCTGTATGGGACTCTTTGTGCATCTTGGGCTTGATTGACTATTTCCTTTTCCATGTTGGGGAAATTTTCAAGTATAATCTCTTCAAAAATTTTCTCATACCCTTCTTTTTCTCTTCTTCTTCTGGGACCCCTATAATTTGAGAAAGTTATGAGAGAAGCTTTGATTTAGAGAACAAGATTTCAGTTAGAGCTAACAGAGAAGAAAATGTACAACAAAAGTTAATTTGCTGATAATAGATTGGAATTTCAGAGGCGAGCATAGAAGAATTTTATGAGTTAGGTAGCAACTTGGGACTTCTTAAGTAGTGGATTCTTCCTAGATATGTGCATGGTAAGTCACTTCAGTCATGTCCCACTCTTTGCGACCACAGGGACTGTAGCCTCAGGATCCTCTGTCTGTGGAATTCTCCAGGCATGCGTACTGGAGTAGGTTGCTGTGACCTCCTCCAAGGGATCTTCCCAACCCAGGGACCTGACCTTCATCTCTCATGTCTTCTGCATTGACAGACACGTTCTTTACCACTGGCACCACCTGGGAAGCCCCCTTTCTAGTTATAAATTTGATGGAACTAATCTGCTACAGGGGCCTCCCTGGTAGCTCAGCTGGTAAAGAATCCACCTTCAATGTAGGAAATCCCGGTTTGATTCCCGAGTCAGGAAGATACCCTGGAAAAGGGATAGTCTACCCATTCCAGTACTCCTGGGCTTCCCTAGTGGCTTAGATGATAAAAAATCTGCCTGCATTGCAGGAGACCTGGGTTCTATCCCTGGGTTGGTAAGATCCACTGGAGAAGGGAAATGCTACCCACCCCCATATTCTGACCTGGAGAATTCCATGGACGGAGGAGCCTGGTGGGCTACACTGTCCATGGGGTCACAAGAAGTCAGACAGGACTGAGCAACTTTCACTCTTCAATCTGCTACAAGATTGATGGGCTAAGATTATACTTCCTAGTGAAACTTTATATTTTCAGTGACTAAAGATCAATTTGTTAAAGGCGTGGCTTTTATTTTTGGTTTATTTTAAATGGAATCAATCATATGTCTTTTTCAATAGTCGATAGAGGGGACTAGGAAATAAATTCCTGACACTTCATCTCCTGTCCTCCAGACTCCTAACAGGGCTGCTCTTTGTTTCCTGCACACTATCAAAGGAAAGGGCATAGGATCCTGTTGGTTACTCCATTCATCTCAACCTCCAATGTAGAGAGTATAGTGGAAAAGGTGGAGAGAGTGTTGGAATATTCATTAGACTTTTTGGAAGCTAAATGATTTTACCATGCTTTTAGATCATTTTATAGAATTTGTGTGTTATTTTGGGAAAAATGGCCTTTGAATTGGAAAGTTTTTGCTTTGAAATGGGAAACAGATTACTGTTAAAGCTTCTAGAACCATTTTCTGATGTTGGGATGTGGCACACTTTTTTACATCCTAACTGGCAAGCCTGAGTATCCTGGGCAACATCTGCTGGATCATCGCAAAAGCAAAAGCATTCCAGAAAAACATCTATTTCTGCTTTATTGACTATGCCAAAGCCTTTGACTGTGTGGATTACAATAAACTGTGGAAAATTCTGAAAGAGATGGGAATACCAGACCACCTGACCTGCCTCTTGAGAAACCTGTATGCAGGTCAGGAAGCAACAGTTAGAACTGGGCATGGAATAGCAGATGGGTTCCGAATAGGAAAAGGAGTACACCAAGGCTGTATATTGTCACCCTGCTTATTTAACTTATATGCAGAGTACATCATGAGAAACATTGGGCTGGAAGAAACACAAGCTGGAATCAAGATTGCCAGGAAAAATACTAATAACCTCAGATATGCAGATGACACCAGCCTTATGGCAGAAAGTGAAGAGGAACTAAAAAGCCTCTTGATGAATGTAAAACAGGAGAGTGAAAAGTTGGCTTAAAGCTCAACATTCAGAAAACTAAGATCATGGCATCTGGACCCATCACTTCATGGGAAATAGATGGTGAGACAGTGGAAACAGTGCCAGACTTTATTTTTGGGGGCTCCAAAGTCACTGCAGATAGTGATTGCAGCCACAAAATCAAAAGACACTTACTCCTTAGAAGGAAAGTTATGACCAACCTAGATAGCATATTAAAAAGCAGAGACATTACTTTGTCAACAAAGGTCTGTCTAGTCAAGGCTATGGTTTTTCCAGTAAACATGTATGAATGTGAGAATTGGACTGTGAAGAAAGTTGAGCGCTAAAGAATTGATACTTTTGAACTGTGCTGTTGGAGAAGACCCTTGAGAGTCCCTTGGACTGCAAGGAGATCCAACCAATCCATCCTAAAGGAGATCAGTCTTGAGTGTTCATTGGAAGGACTGATGTTGCAGCTGACACTCCAATACTTTGGCCACCTCATGGGAAGAGTTGACTCATTGGAAAAGACCCTGATGCTGGGAAATATTAGAGGCAGGAAGAGATGGGGATGGCAGAGGATGAGATGGTTAGATGGCATCACCGACTCGATGGACATGAGTTTGCTAAAACTCCAGGAGCTGGTAATGGACAGGGAGGCCTGGCATGTAGCAATTCATGGGGTCGCAAAGAGTCGGACACGACTGAGTGACTGAACTGAACTGAACTGAGTATCCTGGGATTCAATTCTGACACTGTGTACCCAGAGAGAGCATCAGATCCCACAGGTTAAGGGCTGGGTTATTCAAGACTCTCACTTCCAGTGTTTCGATGCTTGTCCCAAGTCTAGGTTGTTACCTGTGCTTCTGACCAACATGCTATAGATCAGACCTTGAGTTCAAGTAATTTGTTGCAGTGGCTCACAGAACTCAGAGAAACATTTTACTTACTAAACTACTTGTTTATTATAAATGAATATAACTGAAGATCAACCAGATGCTGGTCTGATTGATGGTATTGGGAAAAAGTATGAAGCTTCCATATACTCTGAATGTACCACTCTCCTCAAATCTCCATAGGCTCACCAACCCAGGAAATTCTCCAAACAGCTCTTTGGGTTTTGTGAAATCTTTGTTTCATAGGCTCCTTATTAAATCATATGCAATTGTTGATTGGACTCAGTCTCAGTCCTTCCCTGCCCACATGGGTAAAGGGACAGACAGTTCCAACAGGGTTGCTTCCACTGGGAAGCAACCATCTTTAGGCTACCATTAGGTTATCCACTACCAGCTCCCATCATTAGGTTATCTAGGGACTTTCCAAAATTACTTCATTAGCATAACAAAACACCTTTGTTGCTCTCACCATTTAGGAAGTTACAAGGGTTTTATGAGCTCCATGACAGTAAAAGAGAGGAAGACTAGATGTATATGTCTTATTATAAGTCGCAGTATCACAGTTGAGATCAGATTTGCATTTGAAAAAAAAAAACAAACTTTCAGCTGCTAAAGTGGCCTTTTAGAGGATTGCAGATGGGGGAATGTAGGGAGGCAGAGATGGGAGATTTGAGGAGCAAGAGCAGAATGGGGATGAATGAAGCAAAGTTACTTGGTAATCCATATTTGGTGGCTCTAATTAGCGTGGTTCCGTTCTTTTTTGAAAGTATCATTAACAGGACTTGGTAATAGTATGGATGAATAGTTTAAACTAAAGTGTTTCAGTGACTCTCCTGTATTGTGTATTGGACTGGTGTAACTGGGTGGCTGCTGGTACCATGAACTGCAGTAGGAAAAATTATTATATCAATAGAATGTTTTAAGGATATTAAACAAAATTTCAGGATTAGACATGAGATATTTGAGCAGAACTGTCACAAGTTGAATATACAAGTTCAAAGCAATATGATCAAGATGTATACATCTAGGAGCCCTCTACAAATTTAAAGCTATGATACCATGTTATCATTTAAGATATGAGTGTATTAAGTGACCAAAGCACTGGACAGAGAACTAAGTCCTTTAAAACTTGGATGTTTAAAGGAGGCATGTTAGATGTTAGAGAGGGAGCCAGCAAAGTAATCCATATTTTAACTGTAAACTAACACTTTTATGGAAGTTATATAATAATTTTATGAAACAGGTATATTATGAATGAGAATCTGAGAATCAGATTAATTTACTTGACTATAAGAAAGCTTTAGTTTCTTCCTCATTCCCGAACTAGTGCATTTCCCATGGCACCAAAGAGTCTATCATAAATGATAAATGCTTGTTAAAGTGAAGTCAACATTTTCCTTACAGCAAGGGTAAACTTATGGAAAAATATGAATGAGAGAAGTAGTTTTAAGCACCTCTTAATTGATATATCATCTTTTGATATATAAACTGACTGTCTTATTTTCCCTCATGATATGGTTTTTCATCCTTTAAATGGGATTAAGTCATGCAACTAAAACACATTTTAAGATAGATTTTTCCAGAGAATTGCTACAACCTTGGTTTTACTATCTAATGGGTAGAACATTAATTTATTCCCCAAGCTATATTTATGAAGATATTTTTTTGTTTCCAACTCTCATTTCTAGTAACTGAGCATGCAATTTATTAATAGAAGCTAGACAATAGGTGTTTGAAATGTACAGTTGGAAACAAGCCTTGACATTTAAATCTCATCACATAAAAATGTGAAGCCAATTATTTTCTATTAGGATTTTAATAATAGAGCTTTAAACACCTTTAGTTATGGCTGCAGTTTCATAATCAGTCCATTAACCACAAGATAACTGTCATGAACTCAAATAAGTGTCCATAATGATCAATAAGTACTTCCATTGAGACATCCATATATACTTGGGAGGAGGAAGTACCTTTCGATTTGTAATAACACAGTGACTGTAATAAGTTTGGAGTAGAAAATATTGATGAACACATGGCTTTGTCCTGATTTCAGTTGTTAGGATAGAAACTTATCTCTTTTAAATTTATTTTGTTGAATTACAGTTAATTTACAGTGGTATCTTAATTTCTACTGTACATCAAAGTGATTGAGTAATACATATATATATATATTTTTTAATATTCTTTTCCATTATGGTATATCACAGGATATGTAATGTAGTTCCCTATGGCATATAGTAGGAACTTGTTTTTTATCCATTCTATATATTGTAGTTTGAATTTGCTAATCACTGATTCCCACTCCATTGCTCCCTCCATTTTCTTCCCCCTTTCAACCACAGTCTGTTCTCTGTCCATTCATTTGTGTCATATTTTAGATTCCACATGTAAGTGATATCATATGGTATTTGTCTTTTCTGATTTATTTCATTTAGTAGGATAATGTCTAAGTCCATCCATGTTGCTGAAAATGGCATTATTTCTTCTTCTTATGACAGAGTAGTATTCTATGGTATATGTGTACCACATCTTTATCAATTCATTTATTGATGAATATTTAGGTTGTTCTCTGTCTTGACTATTGTTAATAGTGCTACATTGAACACTGGGGTGCATGTATCTTTTCAAAAAAATAATGGTTTTCTCCGGGTATCTGCCCAAGAGTGGGATTGTAGTATCATATGGCACCTACATTTTCATTTTTTTCTGAAATCTCCATACTGTTCTCCATAGTGGCTGTGCTAA
The DNA here is from genome assembly GCA_007570785.1 of Antilocapra americana. Lineage (NCBI taxonomy): Eukaryota > Metazoa > Chordata > Mammalia > Artiodactyla > Antilocapridae > Antilocapra > Antilocapra americana. Next base: position 8,150,839 of record ML662438.1, read on the forward strand.
TTTACATTCCCACCAACAGTGTAAGAGGTTTCCTTTTTCTCCATCCCTCTCTGGCATTTGCTATCTGTATACTTTTAAATGATGAGCATTCTGATGGGGAAACTTAGCATCTTAATCTTAAAGTTTTAATAGTTGGGTAGCATTCCTAGATAATTGTATTTTTGCTATGTAAAATAATTTATATATTTTAATGTTATATTTTGTTTGTAAACATATAGAGGCTAAAATTTTATATAGGACATATAAATAGGATACATTTCTATTTTCCATTATATGATATTAGGTCAAATATATTCTACATAGCAGGCAATATTTGGGCTGCAACTGGGAAAACTTGTTTCCGCTGAATACCACATCTTAGTACCTAATGAAAGTTGTTGATAAAATTATTTTTTGAAAATACTTAGGAATATATCTACCTAAAGAAACAAAAGACCTATATATAGAAAACTGTAAAACACTGATGAAAGAAATCAAAGAGTACACAGATAGATGGAGGAATATACCATGTTGATGAATCAGAAGAATCAATATAGTGAAAATGAGTATACTACCAAGAGCAATCTATAGATTCAATGCAATTCCTATCAAGCTACCAGAGGTCTTTTTCAGAGAAGTAGAATAAATAATTTCACAATTTGTATGGAAATACAAAAAACCTCGAATAGTCAAAGCATTCTTGAGAAAGAAGAATGGAACTGGAGGAATCAACCTGCCTGACTTTACTACAAAGCTACAGTCATCAAGGAGAATAAAGAAGTAAATAAGTACATTTTAAAGTCACTATTATTTTTCTAATGCAATTATAAAACTTATTTAGGAAAATGTGTAAGATGATATAGTTCATTAAGTTATGTTCAACAGTCTGATAATTTAGAATTGATCATGTCATCACAGTTTGAAACTTGATATAATGTATAACCTGTGAAAAAATTATTACAGGAGAAAGAATAAGAACAGTGAGATGTTGCCTAAGTGGTACCAACTAATTAATGAGATAGTTTGAAAGGAATGTTAATACATTATAGCCTGAAATATATTAATATAAAAATTACAAATTTCTTAGCACTAAATAAAGTTGATTATAACAAATAACGTGGAGAAAAATAGTCTAACTCCTCTAAGTGGTAATTAGAATGCTTAATGTTACTTGTTTTGGTTTTGCCTGAATTATATTTAAAATAATGGTTTTGATAGTTAGATGCTATTGATAGTACTTTTACGAAACCAGAGCCAAACCACAGCAGATGTTGAGGCCTTATAATTCTTAGACTAATGCTTTGAGGCAAAAGATAATGTACATTTCATTAATATTTAGTTATCTCAGAACATTTCTGTTCTACCAATGACAGACAGATGAAGGAAAAATTAAAATTATCTCAAGTCTTATGCTGTTTAAAAAGTAGATTTTAGTTTTCTCGGTGTGTATGCCCAGCACTGGGATTGCTGGGTCATATGGCAGGTCTATTTGCAGTTTTTTAAGGAATCTCCACACTGTTTTCCATAGTGGCTGTACTAGTTTGCATTCCCACCAACAGTGTAAGAGAGTTCCCTTTCCAGCATTTATTGCTTGTAGGTTTTTGGATTGCAGCCATTCTGACTGGTGTAAAGTGATACCTCATTGTGGTTTTGATTTGCATTTCTCTGATAATGAGTGATGTTGAGCATCTTTTCATGTGTTTGTTAGCCATTTTTATGTCTTCTTTGGAGAAATGTCTGTTAAGTTCTTTGGCCCACTTTTTGATTGGGTCGTTTATTTTTCTCGAATGGAGCTGCAGTACATATACACAATGGAATATTACTCAGCATTAAAAAAAAAATTCATTTGAATCAGTTCTACTCAGGTGGACGGAACTGGAGCCTATTATCCAGAGTGAAGTAAGCCAGAAGCAAAAACAACAATACAGTATACTAACGCATATATATGGAATTTAGAAAGACGGTAACGAGAACCCAGCATGCGAGACAGCAAAAGGAACACAGATGTATAGAATAGACTCATGGACTCTGTGGATGAGGGCAAGGGTGGGATGATATGGGAGAATGGCATTGAAACATGTTAATTATCATATGTGTAATCAATCGCCAGCCCAGGATTGATGCTCGGGGCTGGTGCAACTGAGATTTCCCGGGGGGAGGGAGTCGGGAGTGAGGAGGGAGGGGGGTTCTGGAGGGGGAGCATATGTAAACCCGTGGCAATATTGTGTCATTGTATGGCAAAACTAATAAAAAAAAGAAAAAGTAGATTTTATTTGAAGTGAAAAGTATACATCGATATATTTTAAAATGTGGGGTTATAGTGGTTGTGCCATGACACTAATTTAACCTCTTGGATATGAATTTGTGTACTAGCACTTGTAAAGTTGTGTAAGTATACTGAAGCTGCATTTTTCTCTAATGGAAGATGAGATATTAATGTTTTATGTCTTAAATTTATGTGAAAAATTGTATCATTTTTCATATGAAAGTTATATAAATGAGTTAGTTTCAGAATATATATTATGTGAGTAGCATGGTATCCTCTGTCATCTAAAAGGGCTTATGAAGTTCAGTGTCATCAGAGTCTTAGTCAATTGCTTCTCAATTGCTTTTCCTGATATTTTGATTAAGCATTCGAGCTGAATCAAGCTCCTTGTTCACTTCTTTCCTGAACTCCAAGGTTCTTCAAGACTATGTTTTGTTTATGGTGGAATTTACAAAGTTCAGTATATTTCCTCTTACAGATGAATGAATTAATAAGAAATTTACCAGATTAACAACATTCTTTTATAAAAAGATTTTTCTCTTAATGTTGGGTCAAACATATCATCATCTTTAAAGGAGGGTACTGTTATACTGCATCTTAAAAGAACACTTGGGCATAAATGAAATAAGAAATAAATGGTCTAAAGGTATATTTATTAATATAGATAGGTGAGTAAAAATATATAGTTAAGTCCCCAGTTCATATCCGGGTGACCCCTCCAAAAAACTATATATATATATATAGTTAAGCTTTTACCTATTGGTGGGAGGAGAAATATGAAACTAAAGCTATTTTTAGCATAATTACATATAATCATTGACATCATTTAATACATCTGAAAAGCACTCTAGGAATAAATTATTTTCACTTAATAATAGATTTTCCCCAGATTAAAATGTTCAATTTACTCTCTGGTTATCTTTGCTTTTAGCAGAAGAGAATTGTTTTATTCCCTTATAGTTCACAGTCTACTACTGTCAATATATAATATACTGATATTGATTATACAAACAGACTTCAAACTCTTCCTTAATAAAAAAAAAAAGGAAAGAGTGACAAAAGGACAAACTGTGAGGATTATAGCTATGGTAATACTTGTATTTTCTAGTAAAAGCATTGTAAATCATTAAGCATTAAGAGGTTACAAAAGAAGTGCAGTGAAAAAGGGAGTTTGGCAAAATTCATGTGATGAAAGAGTACTTATTTACCTTAATTTTCACCCTTGTTGTTGACCACCTACAAGCTTTTTGCTGTCAAGAATGAGATAAGCCCTCTGAAACGTAACTGTCTGGTAGCAAGCACAATGTATGAATGGCTTATTGCAGCAAGGGAAATGAAATGGTGACTATAAAACTAAATTGTGGTCATGAAAAGCAAGTAGATGGAAACTCCTCTCTACAGGTTAAAGATAGAAGCACTGTGGGGTTCTTTTTTTTTGTTTTTTGTCTTTTTTGACTGAGCAATCTTTTCTTTCTTTGAATATAGTGAAAAAAGAAACCCTTCACTTATTTTCTTTATGTTCTCTTTTGCAAGTACTATTTTCCTTTTCACAGATGAGTTTTGGGCCATTCTGTAACAGGACTCATTAATTTAAACCTAGAGAATCTTGGCCAAGATACCATTTGAAATGGAAATTACTTCCTATTTTTTAAATATTTCTCCTATTCAGAATGTCAGGCCATGCTGATTGGTTACTCCTTTTCTGTCTTTTTCATTGACTCCTTCCCCCATTTTATACCTTAAAATTTATTGTCTATTTTTTATCTTTTCTCTAAACACATCTTTGTCTGCTCTGTAAACACTCTTCCGAATTATCTAATAAGTTATTTTGGTTTAAGTGCTCTCTAGAGAAAACTCAAAATCTGATTCCATTTTCTGTCATTGAGCTTCAGAGTCTTTTTCCAGTTTCCTGACATGTTCCACCCTGAATTGGTTTCTGCTCACTTCCATACTGTTCCACCTGCTCCTGTTTTCCCAACTGTATTAATGTCATCATCATATCAATCCCCCAAGCTAAAAAGACTCGATATAATACAGGTATCTATCTTAACTCTGGCACCTTAGCCTATAAATCACCAAATCGTGTAGGTTCTATAATATAATTTCTCTTCTCATCAGAGCTTTCACATGCCACAGCTTTTGGTCATATATTACAGTGTAATCCCATAATCAGACTCCCTGATGCTTTCCTCTACTAGTACAGATGATGAGTTTTATATTAGGTATCTTCTGAAATGCTATTCTTCTGTTAAACTGTCTCTATATGGTTCTACTAACCAGTCTTAAGTCTAAACATAAATCCCACTGCACTTCTCAGACTAAACCTGAACTTTCTCATTGGCCTCACTGGTGACCATTCCTTACCAGCGACACCATATCCTATGTTCCTTTACAGTAATTTTTCTATTTTCTGAGCCTGCCCACTCAGGGTCTTTGCCCATGCTTTTCTTTATGTATGAAATGCTTTTTGGAATATCCCTGGTGATCCAATAATTAAGACTCCCTATTCCCAATACAGGGGGAACAGATTCATTCCCTGGTGGGAAAACTGTGCATCTGAGCATGACTGCAAAAAGAAAAAATAAATGCTTTTATTTCTTTAAATACCTGCTAAGCCACTATACATTCTCCAGGATCCAATAAAAATTTCACATCTGTGAAGACTTTCCTCACATTTCTCTTGTCTTTTATGCTCTATTACAGAATGCAACACATGTAATTTGTGTTTATAAATTGTCTCTGAGAAGAAAATAGGGATTAGGAGAACTGGACAAAAAAGAAAATAGTGCTTCTGATGATAGGGATAATATTTCTATATTCTCTATACATATAATATTGCCTGGAGCAACAGGCAAAATTGGCTTTGGAGTATAGAATGAAACAGGGCAAAGGCTAATAGAGTTTTGCCAAGAGAACACACTGGTCATAGCAAACACCCTCTTCCAATAACACAAGAGAAGACTTTACACTTGGACATCACAAGATGGTCAGCACTGAAATCAGGTTGATTATATTCTTTGCAGCGAAAGATGGAGAAGCTCTATACAGTCAGTAAAAACAAGACTGGGAGCTGACTATGGCTCAGATCATGAACTCCTTATTGCCAAATTCAGACTTAAATTGAAGAAAGTAGGGAAAACCACTAGACCATTCAGGTATGACCTCAATCAAATCCCTTAACAATTATACAGTGGAAGTGAGAAATAGATTTAAGGGACTGGATCTGATAGACAGAGTGCCTGATGAACTATGGACAGAGATTTGTGACATTTTACAGGAGACAGGGATCAAGACCATCCCCAAGGGAAAGAAATGCATAAAAGCAAGATGGCTGTCTGAGGAGGCCTTACAAATAGCTGTGAAAAGAAGGGAAGTTAAAAGCAAAGGAGAAAAAGAAAGATATACCCATTTGAATGCAGAGTTCCAAAGAATAGCAAGGAGAGATAAAAATGCATTCTTCAGTGAGTAATGCAAAGCAATAGAGGAAAACAATAGAATGGAAAAGACTAGATATCTCTTCAAGAAAATTGGTTTTCATTCCAGTCCCAAAGAAAGGCAATGTCAAAAAATGATCCAAGTACTGCACAGTTGCCCTCATCTCACACACTAGTCAAGTAATGCTCAAAATTCTCCAAGCCAGGCTTCAGCAATACGTGAACTGTGAACTTCCAGATGTTCAAGACGGTTTTAGAAAAGGCAGAGAAACCAGAGATCAAATTGCCAACATCTGCTGAATCATTGAAAAAGCAAGAGAGTTCCAGAAACACATCTATTTCTGCTTTATTGGCTATGTCAAAGCCTTTGACTGTGTGGGTCACAATCAACTGTGAAAAATTTTGAAAGGGGTGGGAATACCAGAGCACCTGACCTGCCTCTTGAGAAACTTGTATGCAGGCCAGGAAGCAAAAGTCAGAACTGGGTATGGAACAACAGACTGGTTCCAAATAGGAAAAGGAGTACATCAAGGCTGTATATTGTCACCCTGCTTATTTAACTTATATGCATAGTACATCATGAGAAACCATGGGTTGGAGGAAGCACAAGCTGGAATCAAGACTGCTGGGAGAAATATCAACAACCTCAGATATGCAGATGACACCACCCTTATGCAGAAGGTGAAGAGGTACTAAAAAGCCTTTTGATGAAAGCGAAAGAGGAGAGTGAAATAGTAGGCTTAAAGCTCAACATTCAGAAAACTAACATCATGGCATCTGGTCCCATAACTTCGTGGCAAATAGATGGGGGATACAATGGAAACACTGGCAGAGTATATTTTTGGGTGGCACAGGGGCTCCAAAATGACTGGAGATGTTAACTGCAGCCATCAAATTAAAAGACGCTTCCTCTTTGGAAGTAAATTTACGACCAACTTAGACAGTATATTAAAAAGCAGAGACATTACTTCGCCAACGAAGGTCCATCTTGTCAAGGCTATGGTTTTTCCAGTAGTCATGTATGGATTTGAATATAAAGAAAGCTGAGCACCAAAGAATTGATGCTTTTGAACTGTGGTGTTGAACTCTCAAGACTTTTGAGAATCCCTTGGAGTGCAAGGAGATCCAACCAGTCCATCCTAATGGAAATCAGTCCTCAAAATCATTGGAAGGACTGATGTTGAAGCTGAAACTCCAGTACTTTTGGCCACCTGATGCAAAGAAGTAACTCATTTGAGAAGACCCTGATGCTGGGAAGATTGAAAGCGGGAAGAGAAGAGGATGACAGAGGTTGAGATGGTTGGATGGCATCACTCACTTAATGTACATGAGTTTGAGCAAGCCCTGGGAGTTGGTGATGGACAGGGAAGTCTGGCATCCTGCAATTCATGGTGTCGCTAAATATCAGAGATGTCTGAGCGACTGAACTGAACTGATTCATAATATAAAGCCTGTTTCAAGGTAAGCATTACTTGAATACAAATTGAAGGATTGTGTTCTCTTTAGTGCCTTAAAATATGTCTCTCAGTTGGAGTGGTTTACAATCTCTGGGTTATTGGCTGCCTATTTTAGCATATTCTAGTTTTAAATCCTATAATCTTTTAGCCCTCACCTTTAGCTTTATTCCTGCTCCAAGCTCTAAAGCCAATCTTTCATTAGATTAGGAACATTATACAAAGAGTTCTAGGTTAACAATATATTGGTTTGGGATTGAGAGTGGCAGAATCTATTCTTTATTGTTATTATAAGCTAAGTACTTTACTAAATATTTTAAATGCTTACCCAATTATCCTTACAATAGTACTATGAAATAGTCAATATGCTCATTTTGCTCCTTAGAAATATAAGAAATTGAGTAAATGGCTCAAGTTTATTTATTGACAGAGCTGGAAATCACACTCATATTATTCTGATATCAACAGAGCCAATATTATAGTCGTTTAAGCACCATTTTAAAATTGTGTCTCTGGTCCTATTATGACTTAGTAGTTGGTGTTCAGTTGCTAAGTTGTATCCAAGTCTTTGCAGCCCTGTGGTCTGCAGCATGCCATGCTTCCCTGTCCTTCGCTCTCTCCCAGAGGTTGCTCAAACTCATGTCCATTGAGTCAATGATGCCATCCATCTATCTCATCCTCTGTCACCCCCTTCTCCTGCCTTCAGTCTTTCTCAGCATCAGGATCCTTTCCAGTGAGTCGGCTCTTTGCATCAGAGGGCCAAAGTATTGGAGCATCAGCATCAGTCCTTCCAATGAATATTCAAAGTTCATTTCCTTTAAGATTGACTGGTTTGATCTCCTTGGTGCCCAGGGAACTTTTAAGAGTCTTCTCTAGCACCACAATTTGAGAGCATTAATTCTTTGGCGTTCAGCATTCTTTATGGTACAGTTCTCACATCTGTACATGACTACTGGAAAAACCATAGCTTTGACTATATGGACCATGAATCATTGAGTTAACATGTCTCTTGCTTTCTTTCTGATAACCAGCTTGTCTCTATTTTTGGTCATCGTCTATAGTTAAAATATATTTTTTGTTAAATAAAGTATGGTATTTTTACATATTCTCTTACATGTAATAAATGTAACTACATATGCACAGTGATTATTTGCATGTGTCTTAATTTAACAAAAATTGCATGGAATTTGAGAATGTATTTATTGATTTTATTATTCTTAGTGATATTTAGAAGTAAAATATAAAGACTATTCAAATTCTGGGATTTAGAAACTTTAAATTCCAAATGTGATTTTACTACTACTTGCAGTTTACCCTTGGCTCAGTCAGTTTCATCATCTGATGATTATTTTTGTGATACTCCAAACCCTAAATTACAGTAGATCTGGAAAGTCTGAAGCCTTTCTAAGAGTTTATAGAAAAATCAGGAAGAAAGGTAAATCTAAAAAAATCACAGTAGAATGCCAACAATATTCACTATAGCCATCTTGATGAAATTGGTACTATATACAGTATTAAGCTAAAGATTCTGATATCTAAGTATCATGGCCTGTGTTCAGGGAGTTGAAACCAAAGGTGGGCATGTAGGACTAATTTTTAAGATACACATAATAATGTGTAATATTATATGTCATAGTCTGAGGTAAGAGCTCAGTAAGACCAGGTAAAAAAAGAAGCATCTATTTATGAAAGTAAGGGGAAAATGTTTTAGGCTGGGCTGAAAAGAAAGAAATTTCAGAAATAAGGAAACCAGTTTTTATCTGTTTGCCTGAACTGTTTGATGATGGGACTTTTTTTTTTTTAATAAAAATACCTTAGGAACTTGATTAGAATTAAGCTTCATGGAGGGAAACAACACATCTTTATACTGATAAGGAACGTTTCAGGCTTATTTTCTGGGGAGATAGAGCTTAAGTATCACCACAGCAAGCTGCCACGTTAGTGTTCTGTGGTTAGCCAAGGGGGAAACAGCTGGAGCAGAGCCAGCAGACAGACAGTGGGATGTATCTTCCCACACACAAGCACCTCTTTAGTTCTCTGGTGTGAAGTTTTACATTTTCACAGCTACAAAAATCAGACACATGAATTCGGCTTTCTTTTTTGTCCTCACATACTCTTGTTCCAGTAGCTCTTTTATTTCTCTAATTTTGTCACACTTTTCAATTAAACAAGTACAACTAAAAATTTTGGAGTATGTAGTTGCAGTGACAGAAAAGAGAGTTGAAAGCAAGAAACTACATATGAAATTTAGTCTCAGTATATAAAATTGTGCAAATGAATGCTTCTACAGTAGGAACATTTCTATTTGAAATGCTAGACATTTAATATTATTTCTAAGGTTTAAATTTCTTTCTTATTCTTGAAGACTATGTTTATGTATTTAATTCACACATATTTTATACCCAGATAAGAAGATCAAAATATTTAACATTAATTATCAAGGTGAAAATTAATCTTCTTCCAAAAACAAAGATTACTATTAAACATGCTAGATCTATTAATTTAAATATTTTTCAGGAAGAGGAAATGCCAAATAATTGTCAGTATGTGTTTTATTTCAAAAATCCAAAGGTAGAAGAAAGAACTTTTCAGTTTCCTTAACAGAATATATGTAAGCTTGTCTTCTATAAAGTTCATACAACATAGGAGTGAATTATTTTTATTAAAAAAAATAGCTAATTGCATCACAGGCAAAAAGGAAATGAAGCTAGTTTTAGAGTTAAGTTAAAAATACAGTTAAAAATCAGTAAATGATATAGTCTTTGCTGTTTTTAATGGTTCAAGTATGGATTTTGTACTTTTTCCTAATGAAATAGTGATTACATTCTGAAAATGTTTTTCTTGAAAATAAAAGATAGTAAAATGCCTGGGGAATATTTCCATGTATAAATCCTATCTTTTTAATAAGTTGCTCTGTAAATTTAGATTTTTTTTAAGAATCCCAAAACTCTTAGAATAAAACATTTGATTTTAGCAATTATATGTACTATTATCAGTATTACCTTATGTTCATCATAACTTAAATGAAAAAGAAAAAAGAAAGCTTATAAAATACAATTTTATGGTGCTTCTGACTTTAACTAGAGTGTTACTATGCCTTTTTCTTTGAATAACCTAAAATTTATGTCTTCATTTCAAATTTTACCTGCCTATTTATTTTTTATTTTTTGTACCCTCTCTTGTTAGTTAAATCATTACCTAACAGAATATTTACTTTTCATGTTTATGATACCTATATTACGTAGCAAGATATAATTAGATACACAGTTAAGCTCTGTATGCAGGGGTTAGGAGCTCTAGCCACCTCGCAGTAGATATCTCTACAGTGGGGCCTCAGTATTTGAGAATCCACATCTGTGGATTTATCTAACAGTGAATCATGCAGTACTATAGTATTTATTGGGGAAAAAAATAAGTCTGCATGTAAGTGGACCGATGCAAATCAAACCTGTGTTAAGAATCAAACCTGTGTTAAGAATCAGCTGTAATTTAAACATTTTTTCAGTGTTTTAGTTAAAAGGCCTACTTGGTATTTTTTTGAACATTCTTTGGACAGCTTTTCAGATACTATCTACAGTTTTCTCATTTCTTTAAAGTCATCTGATCACAATCTTTAATAAATACATAATCTTCCATTATAAATTGAGAATGTACATGTAATACAATTTCCATTAACGCAAGGAGGAGAAAATGGTGATTTTAACCTTGCCAGTTTCTCCATTTCCTTCTAACTTATGCTCTGATCCTGTTGTACTGAATTTGGTTTGCTGAAAAAATAGCCACCTTAACCCACCTTGGTGTATTTTTTAAGGAATAAAAAGAAAAATAAAAAAAAACGCACAGATTTTGAAGTCAAATGGGTTTAAATCACAGCTGTTTCACTGCATAGCTCAAAGACCTAATAAATTTTTTTAACTGTCATGCTGCTGCTGCTGCTGCTAAGTCGCGTCAGTGTCTGACTCTGTGAGACCCCATAGATGGCAGCCCACCAGGCTCCGCTGTCCCTGGGATTCTCCAGGCAAGAACACTGGAGTGGGTTGCCATTTCCTTCTCCAATGCATGAAAGTGAAAAGTGAAAGTGAAGTCGCTCAGTCGTGTGGGACTCTTCCCAACCCTATGGACTGCAGCCTATCAGGCTCCTCCTTCCATGGGATTTTCAAAGCAAGAGTGCTGGAGTGGGGTGCCATCGCCTTTTCCGTAACTGTCATGAGTCTCAGTGTTTTCAACTCTAGTAAGCGGACAAGGGAATGGCACGCCACTCCAGTACTCTTGCGTGGAAAATCCCATGGACAGAGGAGCCTGGTAGGCTGCAGCCCATGGGATAGCGAAGACTCCGACACGACTTGAGTGACTTCACTTTCACTTTTCACTGTCATGAACTGGAGAAGGCAATGGCAACCCACTCCAGTGTTCTTGCCTGGAGAATCCCAGGGACGGGGGAGCCTGATGGGCTGCGGTCTATGGGGTCGCACAGAGTCACACACGACTGAAGTGACTTAGCAGCAGCAGCTGCAGCATGTAGGTAATGTCATAAGATTTTTGTCTGAATTAAATTGAACAATTAATAAAGAAATATCACACCAGTATACTTTGTATATAATAGTTCTTATTACATATTAAATGGTTTTATTTATTAGAGTAATATTTACCAAATTTATCATACATTTGAAAAAATATTTTACTGGTAAAATTTCACCTACCACAGAAATTAGTACTCATTGGTATAATGGATATTATATAAGATACAATTAAATCAAAGCTAGACTGATAAATACAAACAATTCTTTAAAAGTGTACAACTTAAATAACTAAAATAAAAGGTGTAAATAATAGAATTAGTTCTTATATATACTTTGTATATGATATATTCTGAAATCTACATACTTCACATAAATTGCTGAATATTAAATGCTTTTTGGCTGTTGTATTCCAGTAAATTTATGGTGTTGTTTAAGTAGAAATAAATATATATGTGTATTTAACAGTTTTTAAAGCCGTATGTAAACTTTGCAAGTCTTGAAAGGAACACAGACTGTTTTCCATTTGTTTCTTCATCAATATATTAAATCTCTTTGCTGACAGCACAGGGGAAATTATAATGATTTAAAGAGTGAATCTTTATCAGTATTTGACAGAAAAGGGAAATGATGATAACATACAGTTATTTATAACAAAATTTAACTTGAAAGTGACAGTTGCTCAGTATTTGATTTATACATTTATTTTAGTCAGTAGAATAGAGTTCCACAGTCCATTGGGTCCCTGTTTAAGTTGGCTGTTAAAGTAGGAAAATATATCTTTTGGGTATACAGTTACTATAGAGATGCAGATGAGAAAATACTCATGCGGTGTTTTGTTTTCCTCTGCCATCACTTGCTTCAAAGGTAGTCCATGATTTTTGGTATTGACTTATTAAATTGTCATTTGACTTTTTTATATTCAGTAATTCATACCAACAAGTTTCTCTGTGTTGCTTTACATCTTACACCCACAAATTGTCAATACTACCAATATCTAAATAAAGCACAAATAGATATAATACAGATACCCAACTAGTATAGGGAATTCTTGATTTTTTATTACCATGCCTTTGTGGAGTCAATTTGCTTTAGAACTTTGTCTTTAGCAGGCAGTTTTGGAAATCTGGAATTTTGTAATTACTCATGTATGTTTATGGGTTAGAATTAATTTATTCCACCTAAACATAAGAGAACTTATAATATCACTTATTTATGTTCAATAACTTTAACCAAAGAGATGCTTTTTCGTTCTGCTATATTCTATGCCCTGTAAATTTATGTCAGACATACCAGGATGCTCTGTTTGCTCAGTAATTTTTTTTTTTTCAGTTACCTGAGAAAAGTAAAGTTGCTAGAAATTTTATCTGGGATCTAAATGTTGTGAAATGGAGCCCACTCATTCCCTAAATGTAATATAGGGATATTTTGAAGGCATATTAGGTGATTTTGCCTGTTTTCACTAACATACAAATGTTGTTTTGTTATATTTTCCATTGCTATATTAAATGGCTGGTTAAATGGGAGTTTTAGGAAGTAAGACAAATGTTGAGCTTAAAGTTGTTTGGAGAGTAAAATTAAAATTTTCTTTTTTAGTTAAATGATTACATCTAGTTATTTCAAGAGTTTACTACTCAAGCATTGTGCATTATTTTGTTGTTCAGTTGCTCAGTCCTGACCAAGTCTTTGCTACTCCATGGACTGCAACACACTGGGCTTCCCCGTCCTTCACCATCTTCTGGAGCTGCTAAGACTCGTGTCCATTGAGTTGGTGATGCTATCCAACCATCTTGTCCCCTTCTCCACGTGCCTTCAGCCTTTCCTTGCATCACAGTCTTTTTCTAATGTCAACTCTTTGCATCAGATGGCCAAAATATTGAAGTGTCAGCTTCAGCATCAGTCCTTCTAATGAATATTCAGGATTGATTTCCTTTAGGATTCACTGGTTTGATCTCCTTTAGGTTAAGGGATTCTCAAGAGTCTTCTCCAGCACCACAGTTTAAAAGCATCGATTCTTCAGCACTCAGCCTTCTTTATGGTCCAAGTCTCAGATCCATACATGACTACTGGAAAAACCATAGCTTTAACTAGACAGACCTTTCTTCCAAGGAGCAAGTGTCTTTTAATTTCATGGCTGCAGTCACCATCTGCAGTGGTTTTGGAACCCAAGAAAAGAAAGTCTGTCACTGTTTCCATTATTTCCCCATCTATTTACCATGAATTGATGGGACTGGATGCCATGATGTTTGTTTTTTAAATGTTGAGTTTTAAGTCAGCTTTTTCATTCTCCTCTTTCACCTTCATCAAGAGGCTCTTTAGTTCCTCTTTGCTTTCTGCTATAAGGATGATGTCATCTGCATATTTGAGGTTATTGCTATTTCTACCCAAATACTTACTTTCCATTTTACTCTGCCCATAATCTAAATTCTTGAATGTAGTTGAACTACCTTTCCTTTGCAAAATGCTTTTGAAATATTTTAAAATGTCAGGCCTACATTTCTTACATTTTTCATTATTTAGGTGGAATTGTTCTCACAATAAGTAATGGAAAGTGGTATTTGTATCATGCCTTATCTCATATTGGCTAATGATTGAAAAAATAATTTTAAAGTCTTTTTGTGCTGTACTTTTGTTCTCAATATAATGATTTGTATATTGGCCTATTAAACATTGTAGACAGGTGTCTGCTGTTTGATTCTAAAACTTGTGATTAATTATTCTTGTTAATTAAAATAATATTTAGTGAGCACATTGTATAAGTCGTTCTCGGACACAATGAGAAACCAGAATAATACATATAATACTTTTCCTTTTAAATGTTTTAGTCTAATCACTGCCAGATCTTTCATTGTAGTACATGCATCTAATGCCTTACATGTTTACAGGGCATTTTGAGTTTGTACTCACTATGTTCAAATGTATTAGGTACCGATCTACTTTTAATGTTCCTGAAAAATAACTAATAACCCCTTGTTATTTCTCTTTAAGTCTAATGATTTATTTAAGAATAGTGTATAGAAAGAAGCTGTTTATATGGACAAGAAAATAAATATATTGTTCATTTTTTATATTAGCCTGTTATCAACATTTAGCAAAATATGGATGCTATTGAAATATGCCCAATTTTCTGAAAATGATTACATATATCTTAATGACTTTTCAGCTCTTCCATTATGAGTTATGATATAATATTATTCCATGTTAGATGTGTTTTACATTATTGAGCCTTTTGAAAACTCAGTAAAAATGAAACAGATGGTTCTTTAGATGTGGAACTAAATATTACAAATTTACCCATAATGGTCCACCTTTCTTTTAGGGAATTTTCTTTGTCAAGGAAAGGAAGAAGGTACTTTCTCTCAAGCCATTCAAAAGTTTATATCTGTAGACAGCAGCAACAGAGAGTAGGTAATGAAAGGCAAAGGATAATTAACATTTGAATTAATACATGTTAGTTTAATAGAAGAAAAACAATGGAATGGAAATAATGAAACTATGAACCAAAACAAGTTTCCAGAAAAAGGAATAAACCTTAATCTGTACATTAAAAGCGCTCACCTGGGAAAACTAGAATAATTTCAAAAACAAGTATAAAATTGTCAAGATGTCCAAGAAAAAGTGACAAGTAATTCACAAAGACAAAATAATTACATTAATACCAGACTTTTCAAAGCTATTGTATAAAACAAAGCATCAGACAAACAGTAAAACTTTACAAATATTGAGGATAGAAAAAAGAGTTTTCAACATTCAAGAGCTTGAGGAATTCTGCTCTCATCAGCCCTATTTAAAGAATATACTATGAATAATTTTGACACAAATTTCCCTTTCGCTTCCCTGAGCAGAGTTTCATACCACAATGAAAGAAGTGACTGAGTGGCCAGTATCGATGATTCTCTCATGGCAGTGGCAAAGAGATTTTTCTAACCCAATGAATCATTAAATGGTGGCATTTCAAGTAGTGAACTGACAACCCACTCCACTATTCTTCCCTGGAAAATCCCGTGGAGAGAGGAGCCTGGTGGGCTACAGTGCATAGGATTGCTAAGATCAGACACGATTGCACTCACACATACTTAAATATCTATAAATATATAAAGCTGAAGCTAGAACCTCCCATGTATAATAAACAAGGCAATATGTCGATACTGATCTATCTGCATATCTGCACATACACACTACCACACACACTTGCATGCACAATGGAGAAACACAGAATTGAATTTAAGCAAATCATCTAATTATAGTCTTTATAATTCTGCCAAAAGATGAACCACTTCTTAGTTTTCATAGACTATTGGTGTCAGTGAAACTGTTTATAAATGTATGCTCCTATCAGAAGAAAAATTAAAATATTATCAAAAGCAAATATGTTAATTAAATCAGATAAGTGATTGTCCTCAAAATAGATGGATAAAATTTACCTTAATTATTTTTAGTAATTGGATGAAACTCAGTCCCAGTTTAGTCCCCATTTATTAGCCATGTAATATCTGTGAAATAGTTTTATGTGAGTTCAGGTCTTTTCAGAAAAAACATGTAGTCTTTTTTCTAATTTTGCTTTTTTTTCACCCAGACATCTGAAGTAGAAAATGAAAAGCTAAGATATGTAAAGGAAATTATTGTTGTTGTTCAATACTGAGTTATATCCAAATCTTTGAACCCTGTGAGCTTCAGCACACGAGGCTCCCTGTCCTTTACCATCTCCCAGAGTTTGTTCAAACTCATGAGTTGGTGAAGCCATCCAACCATCTCATCCTCTGTTGCTACCTTCTCTTGCCCCCAGTCTGTCCCAGCATCAGTGTCTTTTCCAGTGAGTCAGCTCTTTGCATCAGGTGGCCACATAATTGGAGCTGCAGCTTCAGCATCAGTCCTTCCAGTGAATATTGAGGGTTGATTACCTTTAGGATTGACTGGTTTGATCTCCTTGTTGTCCAAGGGACTTTCAAAGTCTTCTCCAAAACCACAGTTCAGAAGCATCAGTTCTTTGGTGTTCAGCCTTCTTTATGGTACAACTCTCAGATCCATGCATGACTACTGGAAAAATAATAGCTTTGACTATTTGGAGCTTTGTTGGTAAAGTGATATCTCTGTTTGTTAATATGCTATCTTGGTTTCTCATAGCTTTTCTTCCAAGGAGCAAGCGTTTTTTAATTTTATGGCTGAGTCACCATCCACAGTGATTTTGGAGCCAAGGAAATAGTCTGTCACTGTTGCCATTTTTTCCCCATCTATTTGCCTCGAAGTGATGGAGCCAGATGCCATGAGCTTAGTTTTTTGAATGTTGAGTTTTAAACCAGCTTTTTCACTTTCCTTTTTCATCTTCATCAAGAGAATCTTTACTTACTCATTGCCTTCAGCCATTAGAGTCATATCATCTGCATAGCTGAGGTTGATGTTTCTCTTAGAAATCTTGATTCCAGCTTGTGCTTCATCCTGCCTGACATTTTGCATGATGTACCCTGCATATGAGTTAAATAAGCAGGGTGACAACATACAACTTTGACATACCCTTTCCCAGTTTTGAACCAGTCTTTTTCCATATCCTGTTCTGACTGTTGCTTCTTGACCTGCATAAAGGTTTTTCAGGAGACAGGCAGGTGGTCTGGTATTCTCATCTCTTTAAGAATTTTCTACAGTTTGTTGTGATTCACACAGTCAAAGGTTTTAGCATTATCAGTGAAGCAGAAGTAGATGCTTTCTGGAATTTTCTTGCTTTTTTATGATCCAACTGATGTTGACAATGTGATCTCTGATTATTCTGCCTTTTCTAAATCCAGCTTGTACATCTTGAAGTTCTTGGTTCATGTACTTTTTATTTTTATTTATTTTTATTTTTTTATTAGTTTTGCCATACAATGACATGTTATCACCATGGGTTTACATATGCTCCCCCTCCAGAACCCCCCTGCCTCCTCCCTCCCTCCTCCCTCCCCCTGGGAAATCTCGATGCACCAGCCCCGAGCATCAATCCTGGGCTGGCGATTGATTACATATATGATAATTAACATATTATCAATGCCATTCTCCCATATCATCCCACCCTTGCCCTCATCCACAGAGTTCACGAGTCTGTTCTATACATCTGTGTTCCTTTTGCTGTCTCGCATGCTGGGTTCTCATTACCGTCTTTCTAAATTCCATATATATGCGTTAGTATACTGTATTGTTGTTTTTGCTTCTGGCTTACTTCACTCTGGATAATGGGCTCCAGTTCCATCCACCTGATTAGAATTGCTTCAAATGAATTTTTTTTAATGCTGAGTAATATTCCATTGTGTATATGTACCACAGCTTTCTTATCCATTCGTCAGTTGATGGGCATCTAGGTTGGTTCCATGTCCTGGCTATTGTAAACAATGCAGTGATGAACATTGGGGTACACGTGGCTCTTTCAATTCTGGTTTCCTCGGTGTATATGCCCAGCAGTGGGATTGCTGGGTCATATGGCAGGACTATTTGCAGTTTTTTAAGGAACCTCCACACTGTTTTCCATAGTGGCTGTACTAGTTTGCATTCCCACCAACAGTGTAAGAGGGTTCCGTTTTCTCCACATCCTCTCCAGCATTTATTACTTGTAGATTTTTGGATGGCAGCCATTCTAACTGGTGTAAAGTGGTACCTCATTGTGGTTTTGATTTGCATTTCTCTGATAATGAGTGATGTGGAACATCTTTTCATGTGTTTGTTAGCCATTTTTATGTCTTCTTTGGAGAAATGTCCATTAAGTTCTTTGGCCCACTTTTTAATTGGGTCGTTTATTTTTCTTGAATGGAGCTGCAGGAGTTGCTTGTATATTTTTGAGATTAATTGTTTGTCCGTTGCTTCATTGGCTATTATTTTCTCCCAGTCTGAAGGCTGTCTTTTCACCTTGCTTATAGTTTCCTTTGTTGTGCAGAAGCTTTTAATTTTAATTAGGTCCCATTTGTTTATTTGTGCTTTTATTTCCAATATTCTGGGAGGTGGGTCATGGAGTATCCCGCTTTGGGTTATGGCAGAGAGTGTTTTGCTTATGTTATCCTCTAGGAGTTTTATAGTTTCTGGTCTTATGCTTAGATCTTTGATCCATTTTGAGTTTATCTTTGTGTATGGTGTTAGAAAGTGTTCTAGTTTCATTCTTTTACAAGTGGCTGTCCAGTTTTCCCAGAACCACTTGTTAAAGAGGTTGTCTTTTCTCCATTGTATATTCTTGCCTCCTTTGTCAAAGATAAGGTGTCCATAGATGCGTGGATTTATCTCTCGGCTTTCTATTTTGTTCCATTGATCTACATTTCTGTCTTTGTGCCAGTGCCATACTGTCTTGATGACTGTGGCTTTGTAGTATAGCCTAAAGTCAGGTAGGTTGATTCCTCCAGTTCCACTCTTCTTTCTCAAGATTGCTTTGGCTATACGAGGTTTTTTGTATTTCCATACAAATTGTGAAATTATTTGTTCTAATTCTCTGAAAAAGACCTCTGGTAGCTTGATAGGAATTGCATTGAATCTATAAATTGCTTTGGGTAGTATACTCATATTCACTATATTGATTCTTCTAATCCTTGAACACGGCACATTTCTCCATCTGTTTGTGTCCTCTTTGATTTCTTTCATCAGTGTTTTATAGTTTTCTATATACAAGGCTTTTGATTCTTTAGGTAGAAATACTCCTAAGTATTTTATTCTTTTTGTTTGGATGGTGAATGGAATTGTTTCCTTAATTTCTCTTTCTATTTTCTCATTTTTAGTGAATAGGAATGCCAGGGATTTCTGTGTGTTTATTTTGTATCCTGAAACTTTGCTATATTCATTGATTAGTTCTAGTAATTTTCTTGTAGAGTCTTTAGGGTTTTCAATATAGAGGATCATGTCATCTGCAAACAGAGAGAGTTTTACTTCTTCTTTTCCAATCTGGATTCCTTTGATTTCTTTATCTGCTCTGATTGCTGTGGCCAAGACTTCCAAAACTATGTTGAAAAGTAGTGGTGAGAGTGGGCACCCTTGTCTTGTTCTTGACATCAGGGGGAATGCTTTGAGTTTTTCACCATTGAGGATAATGTTTGCTGTGGGTTTGTCATATATAGCTTTTATTATGTTGAGGTATGTTCCTTCTATTCCTGCTTTTTGGAGGGTTTTTATCATAAATGGATATTGAATTTTGTCAAATGCTTTCTCTGCATCTATTGAGATAATCATGTGATTTTTATTTTTCAGTTTGTTAATGTGGTGTATTACATTGATTGATTTGTGAACATTGAAGAATCTTTGCATCCCTGGGATAAAGCCTACTTGATCATGATGTATGATTTTTTTAATGTGTTGTTGGATTCTATTTGCTAGAATTTTGATAAGGATTTTTGCGTCTCTGTTCATCAGTGATATTGGCCTGTAGTTTTCTTTTCTTTTTTTTTTTTTTTTATTATTGTTTTTGCCATACATTGTCATGATATCACCATGCGTTTACATATGCTTCCCCTCCGGGTCCCCCCTCCCTCCTCCCTCCCCCCCGGGAAATCTCGCTGCACCAGTCCCGAGCATCAATCCTGGGCTGGCGATTGATTAGACACATGACAATTAACATGCTTCAATGCCCTTCTCCCATCTCATCCCACCCTTACCCTCATCCACAAAGTCCACAAGTCTATTCTATACATCTGCATTCGTTTTGTTGTCTCCCATGTTGGGTTCTCATTACTGTCTTTCTAAATTCCATATATATGTGTTAATATACTGTATTGTTGTTTTTGCTTCTGGCTTACTTCACTCTGGATAATGGGCTCCAGTTTCGTCCATCTGAGTAGAATTGCTTCAAATGAATTTTTTTTTAATGCTGAGTAATATTCCATTATGTATATATACCACAGCTTTCTTATCCATTCGTCAGTTGATGGGCATCTAGGTTGCTTCCATGTCCTGGCTATTGTAAACAATGCAGCGATGAACATTGGGGTACACGTGGCTCTTTCAATTCTGGTTTCCTCGGTGTATATGCCCAGCAGTGGGATTGCCGGGTCATATGGCAGGTCTATTTGCAGCTTTTTAAGGAACCTCCACACTGTTTTCCATAGTGGCTGTACTAGTTTGCATTCCCACCAACAGTGTAAGAGGGTTCCCTTTTCTCCACATCCTCTCCAGCATTTATTGCTTGTAGACTTTTGGATGGCAGCCATTCTGACTGGTGTAAAGTGGTACCTCATTGTAGTTTTGATTTGCATTTCTCTGATAATGAGTGATGTTGAGCATCTTTTCATGTGTTTGTTAGCCATTTTTATATCTTCCTTGGAGAAATGTCTGTTAAGTTCTTTGGCCCACTTTTTAATTGGGTTGTTTATTTTTCTAGAATGGAGCTGCAGGAGTTGTTTGTAAATTTTTGAGATTAATTGTTTGTCTGTTGCTTCATTGGCTATTATTTTCTCCCATTCTGAGGGCTGTCTTTTCACCTTGCTTATAGTTTCCTTTGTTGTGCAAAAACTTTTAATTTTAATTAGGTCCCATTTGTTTATTCGTGTTTTTATTTCCAATATTCTGGGAGGTGGGTCATGGAGTATCCCGCTTTGGATTATAGCAGAGAGTGTTTTGCCTATGTTATCCTCTAGGAGTTTTATAGTTTCTGGTCTTATGCTTAGATCTTTGATCCATTTTGAGTTTATCTTTGTGTATGGTGTTAGAAAGTGATCTAGTTTCATTCTTTTACAAGTGGCTGTCCAGTTTTCCCAGCACCACTTGTTAAAGAGGTTGATTTACGAATATTGAAGAAACCTTGCATCCCTGGGATAAAGCCTACTTGATCATGATGTATGATCTTTTTGATGTGTTGTTGGATTCTATTTGCTAGAATTTTGTTGAGGATTTTTGCATCTAAGTTCATCAGTGATATTGGCCTGTAGTTTTCTTTTTTTGTGGCATCTTTGTCGGGTTTTGGAATTAGGGTGATGGTGGCCTCGTAGAATGAGTTTGGAAGTTTACCTTCCTCTTCAATTTTCTGGAAGAGTTTGAGTAGAATCGGTGTTAACTCTTGTCTAAATTTTTGGTAGAATTCAGCTGTGAAGCCATCTGGTCCTGGGCTTTTGTTTTTTGGAAGATTTCTGATTACGGTTTCAATTTCCGTGCTTGTGATGGGTCTATTAATATTATCTATCTCTTCCTGGTTTAGTCTTGGAAAGTTGTACTTTTCTAGGAATTTGTCCATTTCATCCAAATTGTCCAGTTTATTTGCATATAGTTGCTGATAATAGTCTCTTATGATCCTTTGTATTTCTGTGTTTTCTGTTGTGATCTCTCCGTTTTCATTTCTAATTCTGTTGATTTGGTTCTTCTCCCTTTGTTTCTTGATGAGTCTGGCTAATGGTTTGTCAATTTTATTTATCTTCTCAAAGAACCAGCTTTTGGCTTGGTTGATTTTTGCTATGGTCTCTTTTGTTTCCTTTGCATTTATTTCTGCCCTGATCTTTAAGATTTCTTTCCTTCTACTAGACCTGGGCTTCTGCATCTCTTCCCTTTCTAGTTGCTTTAGGTGTATAGTAAGGTCATTTATTTGATTTTTTTCTTGTTTCCTGAGGTGAGCTTGTATTGCTATGAACTTTCCCCTTAGCATTGCTTTCACAGTGTCCCATAGGTTTTGAGCTGTTGTGTTTTCATTTTCATTCGTTTCCATGCATAACTGAATTTCATTTTTAATTTCTTCTGCGATTTGTTGGTTATTCAGCAGTGTGTTGTTGAGCCTCCATATGTTGGAAGTTTTGAGAGGTTTTCTCCTGTAGTTGATATCTAATCTCACTGCATTGTGGTCAGAAAAGATGCTTGGGATGATTTCAATATTTTTGAATTTATCAAGGTTAGATTTATGGCCCAGGATGTGATCTATCCTGGAGAAGGTCCCGTGTGCACTTGAGAAAAAGGTGAAATTCCTTGTTTTGGGGTGGAATGACCTATAGATATCAATTAGGTCTAGTTGGTCTATTGTTTCATTTAAAGTTTGAATTTCCTTGTTACTTTTCTGTCTAGTTGATCTATCCATTGGTGTGAGTGGTGTATTAAAGTCTCCTGCTATTATTGTGTTGTTGTTGATTTCCCCTTTCATATTTGTTAGCATTTGCCTTACATATTGTGGAGCTCCTATGTTAGGTGCATAAATATTTATAATTGTTATTTCTTCTTCCTCGATTGATCCTTTGATCATTATGTAATGTCCATCTTTATCTCTTTTCACTGCCTTTATTTTAAAGTCTACTTTATCAGATATGAGTATTGCCACTCCTGCTTTCTTTTGGTCTTTATTTGCATGGAATATCTTTTTCCAGCCTTTAACTTTCAGTCTATATGTGTCCCTAGGTTTGAGGTGGGTCTCTTGTAGACAACATATATAGGGGTCTTGTTTCTGTATCCAATCGGCCAATCTTTGTCTTTTGGTTGGGGCATTCAGCCCGTTTACATT